>VMBQ01003063.1:47961-126244 GCA_007657795.1 Dreissena rostriformis
GCGATAATACGATGACGACAGTGCGACAATACGATGGCGACAGTGCGATAGTACGATGGCGACAATGCGACAACGCGATAGTACGATGGCGACAATGCGATAATACGATGACGACAGTGCGACAATACGATGGCGACAGTGCGATAGTACGATGACGACGATGCGATAGTACGATGGCAACAGTACGATATTACTATCGCATTTTCGCCATCGTACTATCGCGTTGTCGCACTGTCGTCATCGTATTGTCGCATTGTCGCCATCGTACTATCGCGTTGTCGCATTGTCGCCCTCTGGATTTTTAAGTGTAACCACGATGGCCCTAACGGTTGCCCGTACAGACAAATAATTGCGATTAAAAAAGTTGGTAGGTCGACACTGCTATAGCGAAGCCATGTAACTTACCGATAACCGAGTCGGAAAAGCCTGATAGTGTCATTAAAGAGGCCAATTGAGTCTCGTTCTTGGAAAAAACTGGGCTTAATGCATGTGCGTTAAGTGTCATCCCGGATAAGCATTTGCACAGGCTAATCAGAGACGAGACTTTTCGCTCTTATGGAATTTTCCGTTTAAAAGAAGTATCTACTAAACGAAAATCTAGTGAAGGCGGAAAGTGTCGTCCCTGATTGTCCCAGCCTGTACGGACTGTGCTATAAGCCCACTTTTCCCAGAACGAGGCTACATTAGCAATAGTTATGTAAAAAGTCGTTGTATTAAACTAATGATGTACTTAATGTGAACAAGAACACCTATTGTTTCATTTTAAAAGTGATCGTTTTTTTTCAACATGTTGGTAGTGTTTTTTTTTTACAACTATTGTTTTATTTCGGTTTCTGAGACAATAATGTTGAAAGTTGTAGACCTATGGGATTTGTTAAAAAAACGACGTGCCGACATTCCGTTTACAAATATGGAATATTAATAGTGGCTGAGTTCTGGTATAGCGTTCTGGCGTGTTTGCGGCTGTTAAGGTCCCCTAAACGAAAACACGCCATAAATCAGCCAGTTTTTAACAGTCTCAGAATGGAATGCAATATTTCATGTTCACTTAAATTTCCGACGTTTTATAAGTGTTTTATGCTTACAATTTAAGGCCAATGTTTTTCTAAGTTTTGTTTTAAGCGAACTCTTTGAATTGAAGCGGGGTTATTACATAAATTGAAAACAATGTTTGAAAGCTGAACGACAAAACAAATAATAGTATTTTAAATGCCAGAATGTTTTGTAAGTTCAAACATATGACATTTTCTTGTAGAGGAGGTGGATGACGCCAAGATTGCATCAAGCCCACTGAAAGGAAATGATGAGGTCAAAACAACAGAATACCAAGTCGGATCGGTCGGGGCCCGATATGTGTCGTGTTCTGAGAAAACTGGGCATAATGCATGTGCGTAAAGTGTCGTCCCAGATTAGCATGTGCAGTCCGCACAGGCTAATCAGGGACGACACGTTCCGCTTTTATGACATGTTTCGTTTAAATGAAGTCTCTTCTAAGCAAAAAATCCAATTTAGGCGGAAAGAGTCGTCCCTGATTAGCCTGTGCGGACTGCACAGGCTAATCTGGGACGACACTTTACGCACATGCATTATGCCCAGTTTTCTCAGAACGCGACACATATAACAACGGCCGCGCATTCCACCGCCAGTCTCAAGGGTGGATACGACAAGGTAGCTACTGGAGCTAATCCATCGATCAAGTTGTCAACACAAGGAACAACCATTTGACACTGGAACTTAAGAACACCCCGTGCGTGTGGAAAGGTCCATGAACTGACGCACGAGCTGAATCGCTACCACAGGGACATTATCGGAATAGCCGAGATCAGGTGGATAGGCTTCGGAGAAACATCAACAGACGAAGGGAACACGGTTCAGAGGTAAGGATTCTATACATCGCCACGGGATTGCTTTCATCGTTTGGAAGGAGGTAGTCAACAGCGTCATCAGTTGCACCCCAGTCTCTAGCAGTCTCATTTCCATCCGTATCTCAGCGAGACCTCACAGCACCACCATCATACTTGTATGTGTCGTGTTCTGAGAAAACTGGACATAATGCCTGTGCGTAAAGTGTCGTCCCAGATAAGCCTGTGCAGTCCGCACAGGCTAATCAGGGACGACACTTTCCGCTTTTATTGTAGTTTTTGTTTAAGTGAAGTCACTTCTCAGAGAAAATCAAGTTAAGGCGGGAAGTCCCAGATTTGCTATTGCGGACTTCACAGGCTACAAAGGCTAATATGGGACGACGTTTTACGGAAACATCTTTAGTTCAAGAATATAATCTCGCACCTGTAAACAATAAATGTTTGATACACGTACATGTGACATGTAAAGACCGCAATAGATCGATATTAATATATCATGCGTAATGCAAAATAATATTTCATTTAAAATTATATGGGAACACTGGGCATAATGTGCGTACATTTTGGTCCCAGATAAGCATGTGCAGTCCGCACAGGCTTATCAGGGACGACACTTTCCGCTTTTATGGAATTTGTCATTTAGAGGAAGTATCTTCTAAACGAAAATCCAGTGTAGGCGTAAAGTGTCGTCCCTGATAAGGCTAATCTGGGACGACACTTTACTCACAATATCCAAGAGCAAAAGTCATTCAATACCAATTTGAAACATCAGTTACAGCAGTCGTGTTTTTATTAACCACGGATCGAGGCATCATACCGAGCTAATCACACAATTACATCACAGTCATTTTGTCTTCACTGTATACCGCTAAAGACCGCGACCACATATATGAGGCGTATTCTGAGAAAACTGGGCATAATGCATGTGCGTAAAGTGTCGTCCCAGATTAGCCTGTGCAGTCCGCACAGGCTAATCAGGGACGACACTTTCCGCCTTAACTGGATTTTCGCTAAGAAGAGACATCATTTAAACGAAAAAAATCCATTAAAGCGGAAATTGTCGTCCCTGATTAGCCTATGCGGACTGCACAGGCTAATCTGGGACGATACTTTACGCACGTGCATTACGCCCAGTTTTCTCAGAACACGACTCATATATAGGACAACACTGACGTACATGTATCTAACATCTGTGAAAGAAGGAAATGTACTCTTGTAGTACTTTTGTGGAAATATATTTACTCGAGTTCGTGACATGCCATCGTGCGGTAAGTTTCCATAGAGTCCCAACCAAAATTGGTCAACATTAGGCTGACAGATTCGGACGAGTCCTTTTTTAGACAGTGCTTTATATCCGATTACTTGGAGGCATTACAGAGGGTAAAGATCTTTATTAATGAAGATGGATAGCATATTGGCGTTTCTTTATTTGGTTATTTTTGGAATGTAATGACTCGTCTATAAATATCATCCCGAGACGAAAGTGTGGAAATCGGGGTAAAAAAGCGTCACCTCAACCAAAGACAGTGGAACATGTGATTTGTTGTTGCATTTGTGAAAGCTTTCCACAGGAATGCACAGAGAACGCAGAGACGGTTTTCTACGCTTTGTCTTATCATAGAATGCCGCAATATTAACGCGTTTTTAGTTTTTATATTTGATTCTCAAACCCATATGCTTCCGGTGACATTATCTCCATATCGATGGCATACGTCTTTATGCAATGCTTGCAAGATGCATTATTTTTTTTCTCGACAAAATTGCAGGTATTATCTTCTTTGACTGTCACGGATATCGAAACTCCGAATTGTTGGCAAAAACAAAAAATCTTCTTGTCTAGGTTCTAAGAAGTATAAAAGATTAAAAACAGAACAGAACAGACTATTTATTCAACTAAAACATTACAAGCGTATCTTTTAACAAATAAATAATGCAAAGATACATAGCATGAGATATGTTAGATTTTGACAAGTATACATTTCTACAGTGAATATACAATTTGCGAATACAGGTAAAGCATCATTGTGTGAGAGCGTTACCTGCAAAACAAAAAATGTTGCTAGTTAGCAAAATAAATGTAGTCAGATCTATTATCTTAACTGGAATGAAGCTACTATTTTCATGTATTTATAAAGTCTGGAAAGTTAAATACTTAAACATAAATATAAATATGTTGTTTATGTTCATACTACATATCGGTAATAATAAAAAACGAAATCAATCTGGAAAAGGGCATTGTTAGGAAACATAATATGTTCCTTATTTTTCTAAATGGATTTTTTTTGTTTTTTTTTTTTTTTGTGTGTAAAATTTAATAAAATCGTGCAAAGCTCGTGTACAATAACTAAAAAACTAGGTCAGAAAATCAGTCATGCTCTGTGAAAAGGGGGTTTAATGCATGTGCGATCAGGCTAATCAGGGTGGACACTTTACGCATTTATGACATTTTTCGTTTAAAGAAAGTCTCCTGTAAGCAAAATTCCAGTTCAGACAGAAATCTATGATTGGTCTGTGCGGATGACACAGGCTTATCTGGGACGACACTTAACGCATATGAATTAAACCACCTTTTTCACAGAGCGAGGCTCATATTTACTTGGGACATGCTTACAACGTTACTATATAATATAAAATACTACCTTGATCTGTGTTTAACTTGGTTATAATAAAGTATTATTTTACTATTATCCCATAGTTGACCATCTATACGAATACGAAACTATAGTTGATATATTATATAGAACTAATAAATAAATTGTGAAAATTGCAATTATTCCGAACAAAAGCAATTTAATGTTTTGTTATCTTACACACACTTTTTCCTGTTCATTCAGTATCTTTTGGCGCATTATGACGATAATTATGACTGAATGGATTTGAACTCTAAAGTGTGTAGGCCTACATACAATATGCATGGCAATGATCAGGCTATAAATACTATACTCTTGCGCGCGTTCAGATATGATCGTGCCAACACGGATGTATATAATTGTTTTAACATGACACACCCCTTTTATCAATATTTGAGGATTGTCTAATATAGACGCGTTTGTTATCAAGCCTATTCTTGGAACCAAAATTTTAGTCTTTTCATCCCATTCTAAAACCGATAAGATTCTAATGAAATTTTCAGTTTCAGTTTATTGGCAGAATCAGCAAATACATGCCTTTAGCCGCATAAAAAAAAAATATACAAACAGACGATCATACAAATGAAATACTCAATAAAAACCATATTATATAACCCTTTGAGCGCTGGAACCGGATTTTGAAGGCCTTTGCAAACAGTTTGGATCCAGATGAGACGCCACAGAACGTGGCGTCTCATCAGGATCCAAACTGTTTGCTATTCTGATAGTATTCTTTGGAAAAAATCGAAGAAAATGCTTATTTTAGAAATTTAGCAGACGACATTTTAGCAGACGACAAATATCCCAGCATGCAAAGGGATAAATAAATAATTAAATACATACATACATAACTCATAACTAAATAACTTGGTTAAAATCGTTAGTTTTATCAAGAGGCAACAAAGTACATATGTACCTAACTAGCAAGGTAATCGTTTCTTTAGGATTGTAAATAAATTTAGAAATATTTCTTATCTCTCTATCAACGGCATGTGTTTGAAAACTTTGTTCTACTACATTTATTATATTTTTAAGCCAACAATACTCTAAGAATATTCTTTGATTCCCTCTGTTATCAAGACCTGCCGTATCAGAGGCGGCGAGATAAGACGAGCGGAATACATAGCCGACGAACAAAGAATGCCAATTGAACTGACGTGTTGGCGAAAACATTCTTTATATAAAAGTTTCAATGAATATATAGAGACTATTCGGTTTGTGCCTTTTTGCACTTTAATTTACCAGACGAGTTAAAGAAAGGTTTACTTGTTGAGGGTGGTCGAGCCGTGCAAGTCTTTCGTTGACCTAATGTTCTATTTATCCTACACTATGGTTTTTTTAATTTTAATTGTTGATACACAAACAAATAGTTTTTAATTGTAAAAACAATATCAAACACAGATTTCATTAATTGATTCGAACAATGCGTAGTAGTAATCTTAAAATTGTTAGTGAGCTTTCCCGGTTACGCCACTCAAAATAGTCCTTAAGAATTTGATGCAAAGCAGAGTCACAAGACAATTTATCACCATATGCTTCGATTCAACCGTGAATATACAATTTATTTATAAAGGTAAAGCAGCATTAGTATGTGAGCGTGTCCTGCAAAACAAACCTGCAGTTAATAAACACACAAAATGTAGGAAGATCAATTATCTAAACATGAATGAAGCTTCAATGTTCATGTATATATATANATGTTGAAATTAACACTATTCCACTGTCGAACGGTACCACATGTAATTAAATGTCTCTACTGGTTAGCGAGTATTTGTCGGACAGCAGTATTTTCCGGACGTTCTATTTATTTCGTGTATTGTAACAATTTAACACAAATTAGCTACGCTTGTTTTCTTGAAGTTTTCAATTAGTAAAAAGGGCGAGTATATAAGTTTTTAAAATTGCAATGCTTACAAATTTCGTCTTAATTAAATGTGACTAACGCGCGAGGATATTAATAGCACGCGCATGCTCAAACAAAGTCACTAAATGAGGTTTGATCTGTGTTCTTGAGATTTTCGTTCGTCTGCTTCAATTGTATTTTATGCAACCTTGTATTTAAATAGTGTAATATAATAATATAGAAATGGTCAGCACGCACACATTAATTATTGATTTTACATTTACTCGACTAAGTCGTATTAAAGGGAATCAAATACACCATAATAAATTCACTGTTTGGATGTTCTCCCTTTACTATTTACTAATGGCTGTGTTTTCACTAGGTACACATTCAGAATTATCTCCCGTTTATAAATGCGATGAGAGTTATCAGTTTTCAAAAAAGATACTGAACAGGGATATGCTGGTATTCATTGCTATTGAAAACAAACTGTAACTATATCTTAATGATACTGAGTAGCATTTTAACTCTAATTTGTTTCCATTTAAGGTCATAATATACTAAATGTTTTTCCTATATATTCAATGTTAAAGCGACAACTTTAAGCGAAAATAAATGCAACATTTTGTACATAGAGCCCCCCATAACCATACCTTTTCGTAAAGGGCATTCTAAGCTGAATCGATTTAAGCAATAACAAAGATATGTCATGTTCAAACCAAAACAGAGTTTGACACAAATCAAAATCGACTGTTTTTGCACCTTCTTTTTTTCGGACGCTTCTAGTGGATTGTAACCTTTTTGAGTGCCATTGTTTACTTAAATCTCTAACTTTATCATATTTCAGGGATTAAGTAGTGAGCACCTATACTTTCCCTATCAATATCATCCAACGATTACACCTGAACAACAGTCTAAAGAGTAAAACATGCCTTCGAGTAAAATATGATGTTTTTGTTAGAGAGTATAGCCCTTCATGACTCAATTATTTAGTATATTGTAACCTTCATGACTCAATTATTTAGTATATTGTAACCTTCATGACTCAATTAATTAGTATATTTTAACCTTACTCAAATTATATAAATGTCCGGAAAATACTCCTGTACAGTGTAAACTCCGTTTACTGGCCCCAAACACGGGCCTGTGCATACGCACTCGCGAAGCAAACCAGGTCGCCGTGGCGTAGTGGTCATGGTGTCCGCCTAGCGAACGGGAGGTTACGGGTTCGATCCTCTATGGGGGGGGATGTTCTTTAGAGCTCCCCTATATTTCTGTATATTCACCTGTAGAAAAACAACCCAGGATATATCAGTAAATTTGTCATGACATATTTCGTCTTATTAAAGAACAAGTCATCCAAACAAAACTATATTTTGTCCGACAAATACTCGCTAACCGGTACTTTGCGTAATTAATATCTTATTCCATTGTAATTGTTGAGCTTCGTAATAAATTAAACATTTTTCTCTGGCATTTTCCACTTTGAATGTAACTACCCATGGGAACGACCATATTGGAAGTTGTTCAAAAAGGCGATCCTTGTACCAAAGATTGATTTATGCAATAAATCGTCTGCTGATCAAGAGTGACCTCACTAAGTATTCTGTTATTGCATCATTATATTCGTTCACAAGGGCAGTAACCGGTTGCCGATAGTAAGCTTTGACCTACAATGAGATCTGACCTTGATTACAATAAGCTTAACATTTGGGCATTTAATTTAGCTTACATATTGGTTATTTTTAACTTAAAGAAGGCATTGCGTGTATCTATAAATAACTAGGAAACCATTCATATATTTACCAATCAAATCGAAACTGATAACAGTCCTTTCAAAATGTAAGTATTGTTTATGTTTATAAAAGATACTTACGCATCTTATAAATATCATAGAAATGATAACATTTTGAATTTATATGAATGACGTCATGAATTCATTAATATTAAGTATTAAGTTGTTATTGATTTGCACCTAAGAGTAAGCGTGTAACTGTATATGTAAATATATTGATAACAGGACATATTGCGCACCTTTATCAGAGATATATATGATCGCCTTTTTGAAAACGTTTGATTTAATTAATAAATATAGGCTTATGCGTTTATACACATTGTTCTATGTAAATAAAAAAGGAACTAATTTAATTTTTATTAAACAGGAAGTTATATAACATAACTATTTATAATTGAGCGTAGATCCATTCATTTTGAAATAAAAATTAATCTAGCAACTATATGATTCATGTTTAAGTTTTTGTAAAGTTGCGAAACTAACACTTATGTGAATTTCCTTAACTTATCATATCGAGGTGCTCTGTTTGTATACGTTTGTTTTGTTCATACTTGTTATGGGTAGTAACCGGTTGATAACCTAGTCAGATTAGTCTTCCTTGTTGCATTCGTGCACATTTATGGACATATAAACCAATAAATGCCCCTTCAAATAGACACTGAGGAGTTTGGAAAACTTTTCTTTAAGTTTAGACAAACTGGTAAGGTTTTGTTTTATGCACCAAACTATCAATAGATCGTTGTAATACACATACTTTTAATTTGTAATAGTTCGCAAACCCGATTCGGCCCAGTGTGATCCAGTAAACAGACAAGTATCATGTTTACGTCTAATATTGTACATATCCGTCAATATGTGTGTTTGAAGGCACGTTTCACACAGTTCATTTATTCACAAAGAGGAAACACTCTACTTCTTTTTGAAGTTCATCAGGTACGCAATACGATAGCATTTGTACATGAGGTCATATGAACCGGAAGTAAGGCGACGGGGTGGGCTGAAAATAAGGCGCACAAAAATAATGCCAGCGGATTCCCGCTTTGCAATTTCCATCATCAATGATTCAATTCTATATAAATGCGCACGGTTATATGTACTATGTGCACAGTATTTAGTACATGGATCGTTCCATTCTCTTGTAGCACGACTGATTAAGCTTTCGAAAAAAAAAAATGATTCGAAAACTTCACATCAAACGGTTGTTTTTTTTTTAACATTAACATCATGTTTTATTATCAACAGTTTCCGAACAAAAAGCACTAAACGAAAGTAAACGTTGTATTATCATTAATTTATTATAGATTGAGGCCATATAATTATAAAATTGCATATTTTGCTGTTGCAGGGAGCGCGCAAATATTTCCCCACGACGAAGAATTTAATTATTAATGTAAGTATACAACGCTTGATAAGTGAAAAATGAATCCACATTTAACGATTAAAACGTTTCGATATAAAGGGAGAAAACCATGTTTTGTTGACTTTTATGATCTTAAAATATTATATCTAACATATGAAGCAGACTATTCATTTTATTGCCCTACAATATGAAAAACGTATTATAGCAATCGCATGTATTACACTTGCGCGCTGCAAGTTTTGTACCCTTGCTCATATTTTTTTATGAACCACTTAAGGCAAAAAAGGGAACAATCAACCGTAAACAATATGATCACCATGTTCATCCTTATTCAACCAGGCTCGGTAAATTGACCTATTCCCAATTGTTCCCATCTGGATTGAAACGCTATTGTGATCCTTTAACCCTTTGCATGCTGGGAAATTTGTCGTCTGCTAAAATGTCGTCTGCTGAATTTCTAAAATTAGCATTTTCTTCGATTGTTTTTCCAAGATTACTATCAGAATAGCAAACAGTTTGGATCCTGATGAGACGCCACGTTCTGTGGCGTCTCATCTGGATCCAAACTGTTTGCAAAGGCCTTCAAAATTCGGTTCCAGCGCTCAAAGGGTTAAATTCAAGTCAGAGAAATGCGGTCAACATTGGACCTTATACGCATTTCGACACATATTGTTGATGTAAAATAGTATGGGATATAATTATTTGTTAATACCCTTACTTATGATGATAGCCTTTGTGTGATTTGTTATATTGGTGTTTTTAACAAATATAATAAGTGCTACTTGTCATATAACACTTAAAATATACGTTATAACATTAACGTGTGATAGCATAAAAATAAATATTAATAGTGCAACATTATTACATTTTACCACTGTCATAAATAAGCTTTACATTTTTTAAATTAACTAATCGTTTGTTGTTTCATGTCTGGTTGGTGGGTTTCAATAATTCAAAAGGACTCTGAACATAAGATTTAATGTGTATGGCCTAATTACAATTCATAATAATGTGTGAAACCTAAATACAATAAAAAGAACATGTACACAATTCAAACTGTTGGAACCGAAAGCGTGTTTTTATTTCCAATAAAAAGCAGAGGTTGTTGTTAATATATAACAAGAAATGTAAGTTAAATTAAGTGTGTTCGCCTGAATTATGCATATTGCTGTTATAATTTATCATGATGATGAATGATTTTTTCTATTGCTAAATTCCATTTCCAATAACACATCCTCTTCAATCTCAATGGCTTTAAATAAAATTGAAATTAACACTATTCCACTGTCGAACGGTACCACATGTAATTAAATGTCTCTACTGGTAAGCGAGTATTTGTAGGACAGCAGTATTTTCCGGACGTTCTAATTTATTTCGTGTATTGAAACCATTAAAAACAAATTTGCTACGCTTGTGTTCTTGAAGTTTGTATTCGTAAAAAAGGCGAGGATTTTAGCTTTAAAATGTTAACACGTTTCGTCTTCATAAAATGTTACTAACGCGCGAGGATAATAATAGAACGCGCATGCTCAAACGAAGTCACTAAATGAGGTCCGATCTGTGTTTTTTGAGATTTTCGTCCGTCTGCTACGATTGTTTTTTATGCAACCTCATATTTAAATAGTATAATATAATAATATAGAAATGGTCAACACGCACACATTTATTTAATTTTGGATTTTACATTTACTCGACACACTTAGTCGTATTAAAGGGAAAGAAATCAAATTCACCATAATACATTCACTATTTGGATGTTCTCCCTTTATTATTTATTAATGGCTGTGTTTTCACTACCGAATTAAAAATTATCTCCCGTTAACAAATGCGATGAGCGTCATCAATTTTCAAGAAGACACTGAACATGGATATACTGGTATACATTGCTATTGGAAACAAACTGTAACTCTACCTTAATGATACGAAAGTATCATTTTAACTCGAATTTGTTTCCATTTACTTAAATTATATAAATGTCCGGAAAATACTCCTGTAAAGTGTAAACTCACCTCCGTTAACTGACTTCAAATACGGGCCTCGTGCATACGCATTCGCAAAGCAAACTAGGTCGCCGTGGCGTGGTGGGTATGGTGTCAGCGACCGGGAGGTCACGGGCTCGATCCCCACTGTGGGGGTGTTCTTTAGATCTCCCCCATATTTTTTTATATTCACTTGTAGAAAAACAACCCAGGATATATCAGTAAATTTCTCATGACACATTTCTTATTATTAACGAAGTCATCCAAGAAAAACCGTATATTGCGTCCGACTTATACTCTTTAACGAGTACTTTGCGTAATTAATATCTTATTCCACTGTAATTATCGAGCTTCCTTATAAATTCAACATTTTCTCTGGAATTTTACACTTTGAATGTAACTGCCCATGGGAGTGGCCATATTGAAAGTAGTTCAAAATGGCGATCACTGTACCAGAGATTGATTTATGCAATAAATCGTCGGCTGATCCAGAGTGACCTCACGAGGTATTCTGTTATTGCATCATTAGATTCGTGCAAAACATGCATGAACAAAAACCAATGCAAATATCTGAAACATTCCAAACGTTTAATGTATACTAATGGAGTTGACGAGTGCCAGATAGATGTTGCGAAGCTGAAGCTTCGACCTACAATGAGATCAGAACTAAATAAAAATCAGCTTTACATTCCGGCATTTTATTTAGCTTACATTTTGGTTATTTTCAACTTGACGCATGCATTACGTGTATCTATAAATAACTAGGAAACCATTTATATATTTACCAGTCAAATCGAAACATATGTTATGTTTTAGATCAGTCGTTTCAAAATGTAAGTATTGTTTATGTTTACAAAAGATACTTACGCATCATTTAAATGTCATAAAAATGATAACATTTTTCATTTATATGAATTACGCCATGAATTCATTAATAGTTTACGGATTTAGTTGTAATTGATTTGCACCTAAGAATAATCGTGTAACTGTATATGTAAACATATTGATAGGAGTACATATTACACACCTTTATCAGATATATATAAGGTGCATTTTGAAGAATTTAGATTTAATAAATAAATACAGACTTATGCGTTCATACCAATTGTTATATGCAACTAAAAGGAAATAATTTAATATTTATGAAACAGGAAGTTATATACATAACTATTTAAAATTGAGCGTAGATCCATTTATTTTGAAATAAATATTAATATAGCTGCTATATGAATCATGTTTAAGTTTTTGTAATGTTGCGAAACTCAAAACTTATATAAATTTCCTGAACTTGTCAAACCGAATCGCTCAATTTGTATAAATTTGTTTTGTTCATACTTGTTATGGGTCGTAACCGGTGGATAACCTAGTCAGATAAGTCTTCCTTGTTGCAATCGTGCACATATATGGAAATATAATCCATAATGCCCATTCAAATAAACACTGAAGAGTTTGGAAAACGTTTATTTAAGTTTAGACTGGTAAGGTTTTGTTGTATGCACCAAACTATCAATAGTTCGTTGTAATACACATACTTTTAATTTGTAATATTTCGCAAACCCGATTCGGCCCATACCCCAGTGTGATCCAGTAAACAGACAAGTAGCATGTTTACGTCTAATCTAGTGCATATTCTTAAATATGTGTGTTTGAAGGCACGTTTCATACAGTTCATTTATTTACAAAGAGGAAAAACTCTACTTCTTGTTGAAGTTCATCCGGTATGCAATACGATAACATGTGTACAACATGAATCATATTCACCGCAAGTATGGCGACGGGGTGGGCTGATAATAAGGCGCACTAAAGTAATGCCGGCGGATTCCCGCTTTGCAATTTCCATCATCAATGATTCAATGCTATATAAATGCGCACGGTTATATGTATTATGTTCACAGTATTTAGTACATGGATCGTTCCATTCTCTTGTAGCACGACTGATTTAGCTTTCGAAAAAAAAAATGATTCGAAAACTTCACATCAAACGGTTGTTTTTTTTTTTTTAACATTAACATCATGTTTTATTATCAACAGTTTCCGAACAAAAAGCACTAAACGAAAGTAAACGTTGTTTTATCATTAATTTATTATAGATCGAGGGCATAAAATTATAAAATAAATTGCATATTTTGCTGTTGCAGGGAGCACGCAAATATTTCCCCACGACGAAGAATTTATTATTAATGTAAGTATACAACGCTTGATAAGTGAAAAATGAATCCGCATTTAACGATTAAAACGTTTCGATAAAAAGGGAGAAAACAATGTTTTGTTGACTTTTATGATCTTAAAATATTATATCTAACATATGAAGCAGACTATTCATTGTATTGCCCTACAATATGAAAAACGTATTTTAGCAATCGCATTTATAAATTACACTTGCGAGCTTCAAGTTTTGTACCCTTGCTCATATTGTTTTTTTAATTCCGTTGTGTATAAACCACTTTAGGCATAAAAGGAAACAACCAACGTAAAAAATAAGATCACCATGTTCATCCTTATTTAACCCTTTGAGCGCTGGAACCGGATTTTGAAGGCCTTTGCAAACAGTTTAGATCCAGATGAGACGCCACAGAATGTGGCGTCTCATCAGGATCAACTGTTTGCTATTCTGATAGTATTTTTTGAAAAAAAATCGAAGAAAATGCTAATTTTAGAAATTTAGCAGACAACATTTTAGCAGACGACACGTTTCCCAGCATGCAAAGGGTTAACCGGGTTCGGTATATTGACCCATTCCCAATTGTTCCCATCTGGAATGAAACACTATTGTGATCCTTTAAATTCAAGTCAGAGAAATGCGGTCGACATTGGACCTTATACGCATTTCGACATATATTGTTGATGTAAAATAGTATGGGATATAATTATTTGTTAATACCCTTACTTATGCTGATAGCCTTTGTGTGATTTGTTATATGGGTGTTTTTAACAAATAAAATAAGTGCTACTTGTCATATAACACTTAAAATATACGTCATTACATTAACGTGTGATAGCATGAAAATAAATATTAATAGTGCAACATTTTTACATTTTACCACTGTCATAAATAAGCTTTACATTTATTAAATTGACTAATCGTTTGTTTTGTCATGTCGGGTTGGTGGGTTGCAGTAATTCAAAAGGACTCTGAACATAAGATTTAATGTGTATGGCCTAATACCAATTCATAATAATTTGTGAAACCTAAATACAATAAACAGATCATTAACAAAACTCAAACTGTTGGAACCGAAAGCGTGTTTTTATTTCCAATAAAAAGCAGAGGTTGTTGTTAATATATAACAAGTAATGTAAGTTAAATTTGTGTGTTCGCCTGAACACCAGCCCGCGATTCTTCTGCTAATGATCTGTTGAGCATTCAGCGCGGCTTATAATCCATATAAGCTTGTTGATATTAACGTCTTCGATTATTTTTTTTTACAAAAACCTTTATTCATAGAAATGAATAATTTTACATTCGGAAAAAACTAAGAACAAATATCAAGTTCACTTCTTTTTTTATGGGCGAATTTACACGTTAGTTCAAGTGGTGACTTGTAGTACTGTTGAACCTCGATTGTTTTTTCGCTTTACCCAATGTTTGCAGCTTAACAACGGGCAATGCAGATCAACATTTGTACACGTACATTTTTATCTGCTTATTTAAACTTGTAGAATCCCATGGCCCTGGCACTTACGTAATATGGAATCCCGTTGCAGTATAATTTGCGTTATCCCGTGAATTACATGGATAATGCTGATCAACCGACTCTGAAAATAAAATAAAATTATTCTTCTATTTTGACCAGCGACATAATGGACGTATGTGGTGATGATGTGCAGTGTGACGGGATGTGTGCAGGGTACCTAACCATGCCGCTTAACGGACTGCAAAGCGGAGTATTGGTTGAGTCTGAAGACATTGCCAATGTGTTGCAAAATATTTCCACTAAAGCGGTTCAACCGTCGGACGATGTTGACAATCCTACAAGCACTTGTGATTTTGTTGCTCCAGCAAGAACATCTTCTAATAGTTCTGAAATTTCCTCAAACGAATCCGACACTGATTCTGAAAATATAACAGTTGTACAACGGCAGTTACCAACAACACCCCAGCAACCGCTTCTTGAGCAAAATCAACAGTTGGTTCTCAGACCACAAACAACTGCTAACTCTCCGACCGTGAACAATGGATCCTCTCTTACTCAAACAAATTCATGCGGACCATCAATGCCCAAGTACCCCAATTTGTCAACGGTGCCCCAAAGGATGAAGTCCTTTGGGGACGTGGTTCTCGCAGTGTCCACAAAACTCCTTAGCGTGGCTGGTTTCTTCTTGGTCCGGAATGGAGGCGAAGACGCCACACGGTGTTACCATTGTGGAATAGGTAAGCACCATATGCTTATGTTTCATAATATTGTACATGGGTAAACCATTGTTAACTTCTAGAGTTTTTCGTCAAAAATATATTTTATATAATGATATTGTTGATATGTGTCGTTTCGTTTCATTAAGATTTCATGCAACGATATGTCAGTTTATTCGTAATAAGTCATGGTGTATCTCATTACTAGAACAACTAATTGTGCAAAGCAATTGTAAATATAGATTAGAGATGCATTGTAATAATTAAATACTGAAATGTTTTTCCAAGTAGAAGAAACAAATGGAGGAATACCGATAAAGTATGTCTGTGACTGCTTCCTCGAATTGTCTTTAATGATCTTGTTTATGATTTCAAAATGATTTTAAAAGTTGCCCTTCAATACAAAATTCGTATTTGTGTATGACTGTAAAATTCAATTAAAAACAGCAACTGAGAACCATTTTAAAATACTGTTAATGCAAAAGTTTTTGCAATATTGATATAGTACTCGTTAGCTTCGTTTATTTATAAAGAAAGGCTATTGATAAAATATGTGTTTGGTTTCCAGGGTTACGCCATTGGAGCCCGGAAGATGACCCATGGGTGGAGCATGCGCGCTTCTCTCCAAAATGTTATTACTTGCTCAGCGTGAAGGGACAAGAATTTGTGAACTTAATCCAGTTGGCGGTTCAATATTCATCAAATGTAAGTATTTAAGAATTTTCGAACATAACACCAATAATATAACACAAACAGCCCCGTACTGATCAACCAATCATTCCTATAATTTACAATAAAGTATCTTCCGAGCGTGACTGATTTATCTATCAAACACGAATGTGTGTTAACTTCATTTGTCTTATGAATACTCATCTGTAGAATAATTTGACATTTCATATATCGATTACTTATGTATCTAGACCGTTCACAATGTTTGAATTCTAGGTTGAATAAAAGTCCTGTTTTACAACCTTTTTAATTGACTTTACAGCAGGGAAATGGTACTACAAATCACATGGGTAGCACGTCGTCTGCTAATACGTCTACTTCTTCGTTAGGTAAGTGACATTGCATAACTCAATATTATTCAGATTAACAGATAGTATGGAGTAATACAAGTTGGAAAACGCAATTTGCGAAAAGGTTTATGCAATATGAGATCGAATAAACAATGTAATATATTTATTTTACCATATGAAGTAGTTCAAAATGGCGATCATTGTCCCAGAGATTGATTAATGCAATAAATATTCTGCTGATTCAGAGTGACCTCACTGAGTATCTGCAAACATACACAATTTAAAATATATAGTAAATAAGAATGTGTGGAATCACAACAATGTAAGAATCATGTTTCTGTCTTTCATAATGGTTGCAACTAAAACTAGCAATGATTAACTATCGGTAACATTGACCATAACTATCACATACATAAGGAAATAAAATTACCGCAGATATACTTCTTACTACAGTGCCGGATGTAACGAAAACCAGACAAGACTTAATGAGAGAGAACGCCGAGTTACGCAGGATCACCAAGTGTACGTTCTGTTCCCGCAGGGAGGTTTCACTAGTGTTCCTACCCTGCGGTCACCTTATCTCTTGTGAAGCGTGTGGAAAGGAGCAACGGATTTGCAGAATATGTGGCTCAAGCATTAAAGGCACAGTGCGAACATTTAGGCAGTAGACGATGGGTGTGTAAAGGATCAACACTGTGCAGAATGTGTGGCTCCAACATTAAAGGCACAGTGCGAACATTTAGGCAGTAGAGGATGGGTGTGTAAAGGATCAACGATTGTGCAGAATGTGTGGCGCCAACATTAAAGGCACAGTGCGGACGTTTAGGGCGTAAAAGCATGGACGAGTTACCATTAAAATTATCATTTGTTGCTTTTGGCTCACTACTGTCACTGAACCCTCAATACAAGGAGTATGGCCAACCTCGTGTATTTCTACATGTTAATGCTTCATTAAAACCATGTTTGCGCTTGTTTATTGCATAGGGACACTGCACTAATTGTTCACCAATATAAATAAGCAAGCATTGTTATGCATATATGTATATTGTTTGTTGACACACACATTCAGAAAAAGTTTAACATCAGCACACATGCTTAAAAATGCATTTTTTTGCTGCCAATCATCATATTATAATGTAAATTGTGTGGTATGTATATACTTACTGGTTTTGTCTTCTGCTTATGTTAAATGTGTTTTCATCGCCTATGGGATTGATCTTTTTACAATGCAGAACCAAAATAAACTCATAAATGATACACTTGCGAGTGTTTTTTTTTCCATTTTTGTATTAATTATATTGCTTTTTCCCAGGATGTGAAGTTCACATACATCTAAGTTGCTCCAAATTGTAAAGGTCAAATAAGCATAAGGCCGTAACATTGTGAATACAATTATTAATTTAAAATAAATATTAAAAACGTTGAATGTATGCTTATTGTTAATGCTCTTATAATTTTTAAATATTTGATGTTAACGTTTTTGTCATTTTGCATTTATTGATATTTAAAGTTAACATACTGTTAGCTGAATTGTCTGTACAGTTATGAGCAACCAGTTCGCGAATAGAGCATTTTACCTGGCATAATTCAAAAAATGAAATTAATGCATTAATTAAAGCGGAATCAAATCTTTAACTTTTTTATATAGGCATATACTTATTGAGTCGTAAAACTAAAAACTTGAATTGCGGTATAAAATACTTAAGATTGTTGGGTGATATTTTTCCATTTTGACTGCATTGGTTGCTTCAAACATTTCATTTGAACAGCTACCTGATACTTATTTTTATGCAATAAAATACCAAATTACTGTTATTCACGCAACTACTGTTTGCGGACAGTAAATATCGTAATATAGCGCTATGATCGGAACCATTTTAATATCTGCACAGAGGTTGGTTTAACCACTATTTATTTAGTTCATAGAAAGTACATAATAAGCAATACAATACAAAACATACATACTATTTTTGAACAAAGTACAAGGCAGATAGAAATTGCAGTATTGCTTAACATAAAGGCTGTAGTATACAGTTTGACAGAATTCAGAAAAAAAACTCGAGGCTTATGCTATGTCTCTCTTCTGTCAGTTAGAAGCGCTGCTGTNAGACAAATCATTAGCGATATTGAAAAAAATGTACGTTACATAATTCAATCAGGTCATGCCTTTAATAATAAAACAAAGGCAAATAACATATAAGAATAGTATAACTGAACAAAATGATATGTAACGAAATCCACCAAGAACAAAATATTTAGAAATATGTATGGATTACGCATGATCATGAAGAACGAACTAATTAATCATATACATAAAAATATGAAACATGGTAGACGACTTTAAACGTTATACATAATACCGCATGAGCTAACAACAATAATCATAATAAAGAGATCTAATGAATGTTCTTGATGTTGTTGTTATTGTTGTTGTTGTTGCTGATTAAACATTTCCACAACCGACTCATTGAAATGACTGTTTTATGTTGTTTTTTAGTGGACGGTCTTTGGTCACCTTGGTCGTTGTGGTCGGCATGCGACGTTACGTGTGGCGATGGCACCCAGTCTCGAACCAGAAACTGCACGTTTCCATCAGAAGCTGTCAAGGGAAAGAATTGTACTGGAGGACCTGACCATGAAAACCAGCCTTGTTCAACATCGATATGCACCAGTTAGTCACTTATCATTGTCCTGTGTAGATATTCAATTAAGTACATTAATGTTTATGTATAATATTCAAGATCCTTTTTTAAATAATTGTAACACAACAAGACAAATGATACCATATTTAATTAGTTCGTTTTGACACGCTTCATGTATTCAAACAATTTTCATCTTTAAATTGCTTGTAAACATATACTGCTATGGACACATAGAAGTAACTTCTAAATAATGACGTATTGTAGTGTATACACCAACATCTACGCAGCTAAACATTAATCGCATAAGATTATCACACAATTCATTTTTTGAATGAGCGCATACGCATACGATGTACAAATTGTTTTATCGGCATAAGTAGTGCAAATTTGTAAATAAATTAAAAACATTCACCATAACTTTAATACATAAAAGCACTGAAAGAGCATTAGATACGATTATAAACACCTGACATACAATTGTAAACGTTGACATACATATGCAATGCTATGTTATCGCATTGCAAAAACCGATATCATTGAAGAATAGGCCACTTCCATGTTATTTTATGTAAAATCCTTGGGTACAAAAAAATAATTCACTTTTTATTAATTAAGAGCATCTTCATAATTACGATAAATGTACATTACAAGTAATTGTTCACTCTTTCTCTCTCGTGCATACTCGGGCAAAATGAACACGGCTGTGATTCAATAGTTATAAGTTACTTATTGCATTCTTGAAAGCTTGCTTTCAAAAAGGATTACACTTTTTCAATATTGTATATATAATTTGTTGTTTGTTATACCGCTCTCCATAAAGTGCCCTAACGATGATTCAGGCCGTATTATGAATACCAAATGGATAAATCTATATAACGTGATACCAAACACGAAAGGCATATGTTTTGATCATTTTGTAATTGAATTATATTCCTGTAACATTCATTTAGTTCTTCATTTATTTGTTTATAATCCTTGAACATTGCCATGTTATAGCAACTACAACAACTACCACTACAACAACTACTCTTCCTACAACGACTACCACTAAAGCAACTACAACAACTTCAACAACTACCACCACCACTACAACGCCAGCTCCAACAACATCTACGACCACAGGTACTACTCTTAACATACCACTATAGACGATCTCAAAGCCTCCGTATGTAGAACAAAAAGGTATGCTTGCTTCCTTTTTATCGGCAAATCAAACATCAATTTAAATATAGAACAGTTTCAGCGACCTGTAAAATTAATAACATAAATGTAAAAAGTTTTTGTTACATTTAGACCATTTTTTTCTAGCAAATATTTTCTGTGTCATAGTACTACATTTATAATTTCCATTGACGTAACCTTTGACGTTTATATTCAAAATATACTTCTGTACAGTGCTCTATAGGATAATAGTTCAAAAAAAAGAATACTGTTAAATGATGGATAATTACTTCATATAACAATGAACATGAAGATTGGGCCAATAGTCGTTAACTTTGTCATTTTTTTGTTCATTGGTTGCTTATAATTAAATGTTTTAAACTATAAGCAGCAACATGCATGCCGCCCGCTTCTTTGTATGCTTCATTGTAGAGCTGCAATGGTTCAGATATTGCCTCATTAAGTATTATATCGATTTCAAACATCACTTATTTAAATAATTTAATTTTATTTATATAAATTAGAAACAGTATTTCACACCCTTCCTCTCCGGATTTGTTCAGGGTGACTCTAAGTTAAGTCAGCTTATTTATTTTTCCGACGACATCACTAAGGCACTTGCCTATTGTTTAGAGATAATACCCGTTTTTTGCTATGTATCGAACATAGTTCGACAGAATATGGCACCAAGGTCTTTTATGATAATTTTCATCTATTGGCAAAAGTGCCTCTCTTCTTGACTGATTTCTTCATACTTCTCTAGCGGAGAACAACGGATTTTCTTCGCTAGTACATCGTCTTCCTGGCCATCTGCCGATATCCGTCAAGGCTCCACTCTAGGTGTAGTGCTCTTTTCGATATATATCAACGACATCGTTGATGACATTGGGGACAAAAGAAAACATTTATTAGCTGACGACACCAGTCTTTACATAATTTTGAAAAAATCCTAAACAGTTCTGACCTGATCTGTCTCGAATAATTTCCTGGTCAAATATCGGGTTCGTCTATTTTCAATCCATCAAAAATAGAATATGTCATATTCTCCCGTAAACTCCAACATCCTGACCATTTTATGACTATTTTAGGACCATCTTACTTAATCATACCTTTACATTCTGATACCAATGCGTTCTAATCGTACCTTTTCGGTTCTTAACAATAATGACATTTCCATAAGCTTTAAAACTTAAAAAAGTTGTATAGGTCTTCATTTCTGCCTCAACCATCACACAGTCTGGAATTCTCGTCTATCATCCACACTTAACGCATCGACGGATTCTGACTTCAAACGCAAACTCACAGACAAACAAAGCACGTGACCGTTTATTAGTTACAATATTGGCAATCGAAAATCGCATATCTTACACTGTCGTCTACGTATAGGCTGTATAACATTGAACTATGAGTTACACCATAAACATAGCACTAATAATCCTCTTTGCTCCTGTGGTGCAGAAGCAACGATGTCCCAATTCGTTTCCCCCTGTCAAAATCATGATAACATTCGTTATTCATTACGTTGAAATCTGCCATTTCCATGAGTATAAACACTACACTGTTTGAGGACGATTGGCTATAACTTGAACACACCACATATTCATTTGAACGTGCCCAAGACTTAATCGCATCATCAAACGCTTCGAAGTGTAGACGGTGCTTTGGAGCGAATGCTCCCTCTCCTTGATTGGCCAACGGTGTGTTATCATTCGCATTTCTTTCGTGTGCATATAGTTATTGTTTAGAATGCTCTTAGCTTAGTAAAAATGTTATTACACTCAGTAATAACAACACATTCTACTATAATGAAATTTATAAACATTATAAAACCGTATAAGAACGAAACGAGAAAAAGAACCTCTTGCAATATCATCTCTAACTCCCTGATTTATATTGCATTTTCCTCTCTAGTAAACTCCAGCATGGGACAGATCTCGCATACGCATCGTTGATGCTTTTTTAAAATTCATGAAAGCTTATATCATTTTAAATGCACATGATTTATGTATTATATGCTCAATCGATATAAATGTTTCAAATATGAACACTATAAATCCACCCACATTACCCTTACCTCATTTTTGCCTCAATATTTACCTACTTTTAAACTTATTCATAAAGTCCGTATGCTTGATTAACCCACAAGGACGCGTTTCGTCTAATATTAATTATGCTTCATACGAAACTTTGATACATCAATGATAAATATGAACACTCCAAACACATTCACATAACCTGATCTCATTTCGACCTTGACTTTGACATACGTTTGGACTAATTGAGAAGGTCCAAATACTTGGTAAACCCAATGTGACCATTCGATTAAAAGGAATACCAGGTCAGCACTCGAGCGCGACATTCTAGATCAGCAATCATGTTAAAGGCGAAAAGTTGAATGCTGAGCCAGCTCAACACCCCAGCGCGACATTGCAGATCAGCATTCGTCTTATAAGAGTTATGGCGAATGCTGAGCCAGCTCAGCACTCAAGCGCGACATTATAGATCAGCATTCGTTTCAAAAGCGTTAAGGCGAATGCTGAGCCAGCTCAGCACTCCAGCGCGACATTCCAGATCAACATTCGTTTTAAAAGTGCTACGGCAAATGCTGGGCCAGCTCAGCACTCCAGCTCGACATTCTAGATCAGCATTCGTTTCAAAAGCGTTAAGGCGAATGCTGAGCAAGCTCAGCACTCCAGCGCGACATTCTATATCAGCATTCGTTTGACAAATTTTACTGCGAATGCTGAGCTGAGCATTCAAGCGCAACATAAGCTTTAATAAATATTTTCTACGTTGAAGTACCGTGAAAGTCCATAATCAGCAGTATGCGTGCGGGATACTCAAGTACATTATATTTATACATATTTTGCTACTACTGCAATTTTATTTCCGCGCACTAGGAAAATTTATATTAGGAAAATATTGTTTTAAATAATAATTTTATCAACAAGGTCCGTGTTTAAGAAATCATTTAATTAGTTATTTTGATTAAAATGTATACATTATCTTCTTAAAACAAAAAACCGTGCTAGCCATCANGAAAGAGAGATGGAGAGAGAGAGAGAGAGAGAGTGAGTGAGTGAGTGAGTGAGTGAGTGAGTGAGTGAGTGAGTGAGTGAGCAAATGTAATGATGTGTGAATAAAGGGCCATGCCGTCTAGGTCAGTCATGTCTCGATCCCACTTGGGTGAGTAAATAAATTACTACATTAACGAATGAGTAAGTTAATGAACAAAAGACTGTTTATTAAATGATAAATTGATTGAAAACATAGGGAAAATGGGCAATCATTTCTGCACCCCACCCCCGAGGTCGACATGTCTGGATACGGACCAGAATATCTTGTGAAATGTTAACAAATAATCTATTATCATTATAACGTTATTTGTTAGCTCTGTCGGTAGACCACCTGACTAGGAATAAATAAGAAATTTAGTAAAAAGTCGGCGTACATATAACAAAAAATCAATATAAATATATATTTAGTTAACGTTATACTCGTTAAAGCATACACTTGTGTTTGGTTTTTTCCACATGTAAAACTTAATGTGAACCAAATATGTACAGCATTTTACAGTGCGTTCATGCTACGCAAATGAAGATTACGTTGCCACGAAAATGAAATTAAAGTGCCATGGGTAACATTTAAATATATTGCGATATTTTTAACACATATTCAATGAAGACGTTTAACACTGCCAATAGAATGTTTGCGATTGAGCAAACTCTTCATTATTCGTATTTAAAGAAGAGGCAATTAAAGTATCGGTATTTTGCCGAAATCAGGGACCTCTTTATAATATATATGTCCCTGCCTTAATCAAGAAACATTTAAAACAATCTGTTTTCCCCTGTTAAAATGTACATGTCTTCAACCAATAAAAGATGGTTAAGAGTAACACAGCTGCAGTAAAAACGATTGACACCTGGTTCTTATAGGACTCAATTCATAGTTTTTACCCTACAACTATCAAAAGTGTGGATCCAGTCAATGTTTTATGTACACTTGATTTATAACAATGCTACTTGGGTTAAATTTGTAGCACGCTGCAGATTTTGTGTGTTCAAAATACTTTATTGGCGTAGCTGTTTAACGTCACAGTTGACCTTTCACGACCTTCCCAGAAAATCAATGGAATTTAACAGAAAGTTCCCGCCAGTAGGTATTTTCCAAGTGACCTCTTCGCAATGGCTTGGTCAGTGTTTCTATGCCGTGTAAATCAATAAATAGGTCATCTTCTGGAGTTTCCAATATCCATCCTTTAAAGCCAGACTAAGATATCGCCCTTCCTTACACACTGCCAATTAAATTTTTACCTTTAAAGAGACGACGCTTAACAGAAAGGACAATTCAGCTTTCGCCGCAACACTTTTAAAACAAATGCCGACGTAGAATGTCGCGCTGGGGTGCTGAGCTCGCGCACCATTCATCGTAACACTTATAAGACGAATGCTGATCTGAAATGTCGCGCTGGAGTGCTGAGCTTGCTCAGCATTCGCCTTAACGCTTTTGAAACGCATACTGATCTAGAATGTCGCGCTGGAGTGATGAGCTGGCTCAGCATTCGCCGTAAACCTTTTTAAACAAATGCTGATCTGGAATGTCGCGCTAGAGTGCTGAGCTGGTTCAGCATTCGCCTTAACGCCTTTGAAACGAAATCTGATCTGGAATGTCGCGATGGAGGGCTGAGCTGGCTCAGCATTCGCCATAACTCTTAAAGACGAATGCTGATCTGGAATGTCGCGCTGGGGTGTTGAGCTGGCTCAGCATTCAACTTAACGCCTTTAAATAAAACTAATGCTGATCTGGAATGTCGCGCTAGAGTGCTGAGCTGGTTCAGCATTCGCCATAACCCTTATCAGACGAATGCTGATCTGGAATGTCGCGCTGAGAAGTTAGGCTGGCTCAGCATTCGCCGTAACACTTATAAGACGAATGCTGATCTGAAATGTCGCGCTGGAGTGCTTAGCTGGCTCAGCATTTGCCTTAACGCTTTTGAACAGAATGTTGATCTAATATGTCGCGCTGGTGTGCTGAGCTGGCTCCGCATTCGTAGTAATACTTTTACAACGAAAGCTGATCTGGAATGTCGCGCTTGAGTGCTGAGCTGGCTCAGCATTTGCCATAACTGTAATCAGACGCATGCTGATCTTGAATGTCGCGCTGGGGTGTTGAGCTGACTCAGCATACAACTTAACGCCTTTAAAACGAATGCTGATCTAGAATCACGCGCTAGAGTGCTGAGCTGGCTCAACATTCAACTTAACGCCTTTAAAACGAATGCTGATCTAGAATCACGCGCTGGAGTGCTGAGCTGGCTCAGCATTCGCCGTAACACTTTTAAAACGAATGCTGATCTGGAATGTCGCGCTGGAGTGCTGAGCTGGCTCAGCATTCGCCTTAACGCTTTTGAAACGAATGCTGATCTAGAATGTCGCGCTGGAGTGCTGAGCTGGCTCAGCATTTCCCGTTTCACTTTAAAAACGAATGCTGATCTAGAATGTCGCGCTGCAGTGCTCAGCTGGCTCCGCATTCGCCGTAAAACTTTAAAAACGAATGCTGAACTGGAATGTCGCGCTAGAGTGCTGAGCTGGCCCAGCATTCGCCATAACTCTTATAAGACGAATGCAGATCTGGAATGTCGCGCTGGGGTGTTGAGATGGCTCAGCATTCAACTTAACGCCTTTAAAACGAATGCTGATCTGGAATGTCGCGCTAGTGTGCTGAGCTGGCTCAGCATTTGCAGTAACTCTTATCAGACGAATGCTGATCTAGAATGTCGCGCTGGGGTGTTGAGCCTGCTTAGCCATCGCCTTAACGCTTTTGAAACGAATGCTTATGTGGAATGTCGCGCTGAAGTGCTTAGCTGACTCAGCATTCGCCGCAACACTTTTGAAACGACTGCTGACCTAGAATGTCGCGCTGGAGTGCTGAGCTGGCTGCTGATCTACAATGTCGCGCTGGGGTGTTGAGCTGGCTCAGCATTCGCCGTAACACTTAAAAGACGAATGCTGATCTGAAATGTCGCGCTGGAGTGCTGAGCTGACTCAGCATTCGCCTTAACGATTTTGAAACGAATGTTGATCTAGAATGTCGCTCTGGAGTGCTGAGCTGGCTCCGCATTCGCCGTAATACTTAAAAAACGAATGCTGATCTGGAATGTCGCGCTAGAGTGCTGAGCTGGCTCAGCATTCGCCGCAACGCCTTTGAAACGAATGCTGATCTAGAATGTCGCGCAGGGGTGTTCAGCTGGCTCAGCATTCGCCTTAACGCTTTTGAAATGAATGCTGATCTGGAATGTCGCGCTGGAGTGCTGAGCTGGCTCAGCATTCGCAGCAACACTCTCAAAACGAATGCTGATCTAGAATGTACCATTCAGTGCCGAGCTGGCTCAGCATTCGCCGGAAAACTTTTATAACGAATGCTTATATGGAGTGCTGAGCTGGCTCAGCTTTCGCCTTAACGCCATTGAAACGAATGCTGATATAGAATTTCGCGCTGATATGCTGAGCTGGCTCAGCATTCGCCGTGATACTTGTTAAACGAATTCTGATCTGGAATGTCGCACTAGATAGCTGAGCTGGCTCAGCATTCGCCATTACTCTTATAAAACGAATGCTGATCTGGAATGTCGCGCTGGAGTGCTGAGCTGGTTCAGTATTTGCTGTAATACTTTAAAAACGAATGATGATCTGGAATGTCGCGCTGGAGTGCTGAGCTGGCTCACCATTCGCCGTAACACTTTTTACATGAATACTGATCTGAAATGTCGAGCAAGATGCTGTGCCAGATCAGCATTCGTAATTTGATGAGCTGATGTCGATTACTGATCGGTGTGCCAACTTCACGCACCTTCTTTTTATAATGATTATTTTGGGACACATCTTTTACTTCCTCATTTAATTGAGCCTCGCTCTGTGAAAAGGGGGTTTAATGCATGTGTATTAAGTGTCGTCCCAGATTAGCCGGTGCAGTCCACACAGGCTAATGAGGCACAACACTTTCCGCCTAAACTAGATTTTTGCTAAGAAGAGACTTTCTTTAAAAGCAAAATATCATAAAAGCGGAAAGTGTCGTCCCTGATTAGCCTGACTGTGGGCAGACTGTTCAGGCTTATCTGGGACGACACTTTACGCACATGCATTAAACCCCCTTTTCACAGAGTGAAGCTCAATTTCACTGCAATATCCCGACCGTCTGGCGAATGACACCAACCGATGAAGAATTAAGACATATTCTTCGCAGGTCATTTGTGGAGCAAATTTTATAGTTCTATCTTGAGGAAGCTGTCTATCCGTTTTTGATGATTCGTTTTGTAGATAAAGCAACGTATTATCCGCATCTCAAGATACTTTCACGTTGTAATAAAATATATACAGTTTTTTTCAGTGAACACATATGTGTCGTGTTCTGAGAAAACTGGGCATAATGCTTGTGCGTAAATTGTAATCCCAGATTAGCCTGTGCAGTCCGCACAGGCTAATCAGGGACGACAATTTCCGCTTTTATGGAATTTTTCGATTAAATGATGTCTCTTCTTAGCGAAAATCCAGTTTAGGCGGAAAGTGTCGTCCTGAATTAGCCTGTGCGGACTGCACAGGCTAATCTGGGACGACACTTTACGCACATGCATTATGCCCAGTTTTCTCAGAACACGACACATATGATTTGTGTTTAAAGTATTGTGTTACAAAACAGTTTATCTTTTTTTGTGTGTATGAATTCCTAATTGAACAAATATTTATGTTTCAGGATAATGTTGTTGTTATTTTTGTTTTGCTTTCTGAATGGACATTCATGATTTTGTATATAAGTCTGGAAGCAATTTAAGTGTTCAATAACGTTTGATAACATTCTCAACCATCATGAATGAAAAAGTTAGTCTCGATTTGTCTGAATTGTGTAAATAGTATGCAGATATCTGGGCATTTCCGTTTTATAATATGATTATGTCCTTTGCACAGCATGTATCACTGCTCTAAATGTACACATAAATTCCGTTTTGTAATAACGACATGTGTTATTATGTTTTATCTATCTAAGACTATATGTACGTATGTATACAAATAACCGAGTACCTTTATTACAGTCGTTTCTGCGTTTGTTTATTGTCACTGGTTAATTTATTTAATGATACTGTGATAATTAGATTAAACATTTCCAACACGATAGTATAGGGTAGATATTCTGTATTGTACACGTATGAGGAGTTCTCGCAACAATATCAATTCCTGATTTGTCCACTGCGATGTTATCAGAGAGAGGTTCGGTAAGGTTCACTCGTGATTATTACAGCGAATATATCAATTCCTGATTTGTCCACTAGGATGTTATCAGAGAGAGGTTCTGTATTGTACACCCGTGATTATTACAGCGAATATATCAATTCCTGATTTGTCCACTACGATGTTATCGGAGAGAGGTTCTGTATTTTACACCCGTGATTATTACAGCGAATATATCAATTTCTGATTTGTCCATTAGTCTAGCATATGCGCAACATATAGTCAATCATCTTCGTAGATATTTGCTATTGCGTTTTCTCTTTGCCGTCCGATCCTGATTGATAAATCATTTGAGAGAAAACCCTAAACCATGTCCCTGAGTCCGACCAAATACCCCTACATTATTACTCGCCGGACTTAATATTGCCGCGAGAGCGATGCCAAATTAATTACATGTTTCCAAATGTTGGCGCATTTCTTGTATGAATTTGCCACTTTCATACTTTCTGAGAAAAAAAAAAACGATGGCAAGCGTAGAAAAGGACGGATTCTTATGACAACGAACGGTTAGTTTTACGACGATGCGATTGCTTAAATACATTTGAAATGGGTACCTTACGCTAAGAGAAAGTATGTGGATGAGATGTAGCAATTACAGAGAAACAAATGGTATTTGTGTTATGATGATAGAACCCTTTGAAATAAAGCAAGCGTTTTGTCGCATTAGGATTTTGAAATAAAAATATTCAAATATTTCAATGCTGAAAAATCATATGAGACATTTTAGTGTCGGGCATATATTTAGCTTAAATAGGTGTTGGTTCGTCAAATCCTTTAACAGACGCATTATATAATATATTTTATTTATTAATTTTGTCTCTTTAGTTTAGGTTCAATTTCAAGAATTTACAACTGAACAACATATTTGATGGTTTAAGGTAAACTCGTTAATGATTGTTTCGAAGTGGCTGCTATCGGCACACACCACTCAAGTAGCCGAAAACATGTGAAGATTCATAACAAATCTTACATTGTTAGGTTTGCGAGCTTACTTTTAAAACTGAGCGCATTTTAAATTATGAGGTATTCAAAATATATAAGAAAAAATACAATTCAGAAACATTATAATAAATAAATGTGTTCTTACAATCCGCTTGGCTGCGAGGCAAGTGATCATTTGCATAATTATTAGTGGACAATACATGCATTTCATCAATAAACATCAAATCTGGGGTCGCTGCCTTGGAACGTTATATGAAAGTTTTTTTAGGGGGATTTAAATCAGTTTGAATGCATGCCAAAACTCACCTCTAGCTCAATTAGAGACAAGTTGCCAATGCCACTTTCTACATTGTTGCGATCAGCCATTAAGTATACATCCAACGAGGCTTTACCAAATTGCCACGTTCAATCTCACCGTCTGATTTAGATAAGCTAAATATGCTGTAAGCAGGAAACTGCATCTTATACTGATTTGTTTCTTCATAATCATTACTGCCCGGGAAATTAAATTGGCCTAGTACGTTTTATTGAACACAATTCTAAGTTATACAAANATTTCATCACTTAAAATCAAATCTGGGGTCGCTGCCTTCGAACGTTATATGAAAGTTTTTTTAGGGGGATTTAAATCAGTTTGAATGCATGCCAAAATTCACCTCTAGCTAAATTAGAGACAAGTTGTCAATGTCACTCTCTACCTCGTTACGATTAGCCATTTACTATACCTCCAACAAGGCTTTACAAAATTGCCATGCACTATCTCACCGTCTGATTTAGATAATCTAAACATGCTGTAAGCAGGAACATGCATCTTATACTAATGTTTTTCAATATCATTACTGCTCGGGAAATTAAATTGGGCTAGTACGTTTTATTTAACACAATTATAAATTATACAAATGACACTAATTTATTGCTTGGTTCATTGCAAGACACTAAATAAATGTGAGTGAGGTTCACATTTACAAACCTTAAATGATATCAGCATAAATAGTCTGCAGACTCGTGCCGTCACCTCAGCATTGGCACGTCACATTTATGATGGCGTTACATGTTTGATGACGTCACATGTATGATGGCGTAACATGTTTGATGACGTCACATGTATGATGGCGTAACATGTTTGATGACGTCACATTTATGATGACGTAACGTATTTGATGACGTCACATGTATAATAAGGTAGCATTTTGTTCGGTGCTGTTCCATCACAATCATATCAGCATGCATTTATATTGAAACACATTACACAGGAGCGGTGCGTGTGGCACATGAAGAAGGACAATGTAGACGGAACTATTCCAAAAATGGGATGGCGATATTGACAAAGGATATACAACACCAATCATCTATTTATGATATCATATCAATGCTCAGAGATATGCTGCTCCGCAAAGTCCTTTTTGGATTTTGCATTTTTTTTAAATACGTAACGTACATGACGTACATCATAAATAACAAAAACAATTTAGTGGGTTCTGTTCCCACTAGTAGTGCCTTAAATAAATAATAATCGTATGGCCTACAAGTGTGTTCGTTCAATAACGTCTATTTCACCCTGATTGACGCAAAATTAATAACACGTTTCTTTCGCTGACCTACTTTGTTGACACATGGAAAGCCTCATTGCGAAATGGAGCCAATTGCTTGAATAGCAGGTCTCACTTTTTGGATGCAATTTCAGATAAATTGCTTAACCCCAAATTCCGTGCCAAAGGCGATTGAGCGTAAATGTCAGCAAAAATTGTTATTCTTGTCATATGAATACACATATGTAACCGTGCCTGAAACTGACATATTCATATCTCGGTCAATTATGTTTCTGTCTTAGGTATGTTGTCATTTTAGTGCTTGATGTGTACTTGCACATGTTGTTCTTCAAACCTTAAGTAATAACGCATTGAATTAACATGCACGTAATCACTGGNTTCATATCTCGGTCAATTATGTTTCTGTCTTATGTATGTTGTCATTTTAGTGCTTGATGTGTACTTGCACACGTTGTTCTTAAACGCTCATTTACAACGCATGAAATTACGTAGAATTCGCATACACGTAAAATAGCGAGCACTATTCTAAATATGGATATGTTTCAAAACAGTAAAACGACCGGCAAAAGAAACATACTGAGTGGAAGGGCACTGTATACTGATTGTATAAAAATGGACAATTGAACAAGCCTATCGATCCCCCCAAAAATATCGACTTTTTCTTTTCATTTACATGTTAATGCATTTTTTGAAAGTATTAAGGACCGTATGTAATGTATTTTTATCTTCTGCTTGCGCATTATGTTCGGTAGATATTGTCCTGTTTGTTTACAGCGTTTAACACATCATTTCCAGATCTGTTTTCACAAAAAAGTTTCTTCCTAATCATAGTCATAATTATTAAACTTAATACTGTTCAATATTATTCATCCATTCCACATCATTCGTTTTGAACGTTTCACCAGGGTTAACAAATAATTAATATAGCGATTTCATTTAAACATTTAGTTATCTGCGTGGCACCGTATACTTCGGTAATCAATAATATTCGGACAAATTATACTATGCATTCTTTTCGTTCGCTTTAACTAATATGTGTTATTTGTTTCCGAAAAACAAATATTTCACATAAGGATATCGAAGTCATGCTTGATGTTTTAAACACGAAACACTAGAAGCGGAAGCTAAATGTGGAATACGTTAAATGCCTCGGGCTCAAATTAACTAATCCAATTCAAACCAGGACGGCCTTTACTAGGCGCTCAAACCGCGTCCTAAAATATGCAGAACGCTTCGGTTTGCACTGTGCTGTCTGTGCAGTCGTCAGCAACGCCGTGGCTAAGCTTCGGGGTTGCCGTGTCATTACCTAGAATTCCATATCTCGGTGATCATTATGAACATGTTCAAAGAAATCGCCGCTGCTCCGCGTTTGCACTGCGCACTGGATACCAGTGGTGTGTGAACGCTATAGAAATCCGGTAAGGTATTCTAGAGTATACCATGACCGCGCGTTGAGGAGGCTGTAAGAACGATGAAGATGCGGACTGCGTTTGCGACTATACAGCGACTTTACGGCATACACGCGCCGTGAACAGCTGATGCGCGTGCTGTGAGCAGGTCTTGTACGCGGTGTTGCGATTTCTTGCGCGCCCTGATAACAATGTAATGACACTGTAATGACGCTTTAAGAACGCGATCAGGACATCGTGCGGACGTTGTACTTTCTTAAAAATCAAATTATCTTAAAAGAGGAAAGAGTCGTCCCTGATTAAACTTTGCGGACTGAACAAGCTTATTTTTGACGACACTGTACGCAGATGCATTAAACCAGCTTTTCACATAGTGAGACTCATATACTGTATGCCATACGTGACAACATGGCAGTAACATATTTAAAGAGCTCATCTAAACGTCAACCAATCAATGCTTAATATGTTTTCTGTGACACAAAAAGCATTACGGAATTGCAGTGGTAACAAGAAAGTCATTGAATAATCAAAATAGCCCTCTTGACGCCGCATGATCTCAAGTATAATAAGAACATGTCAAGGCCCCCAACACGACGTAAATTATTTAAATGCGCATCATAATCTCATTAACGGTTAATTGTGAAAGCATATAATTATTCAGAAAAGGCATGTGTTTGCTTAACATCGTCTGGACGATAATCTCAGTATCGTAAATTTCAGGACAATCGTAAACAGTTCAATGTCACACGAAATAAAATACTTGGTTATCTATTGTTCTTTTCCGAAACAGTTTATTGCGTGTTGCCGGAAAGATAATTTCCATTGAGGATAGTGTGATATATTGAAATAAAGTACCTGTATAAATTATTAAAACGCTAGTATATGGGACCTATTGTAGGATATGTCTAAAGAGCTAACGTTTAACAACAATTAAATAGTTCAATTTAAGTTCGCGAATTAAAGTGAGTCGACGAAATCAGATAACGACCGTTGCCAATATTCTGAATCTTTAATTAATCTTTCCTCGGACAAATAAGCTTAATAAACCTTTCTTTGAGCGTCTTACTTATTAATCAACTTTATATCATAGTTCAGACATCCTAATCAATCATTGTTCCACTTCCGACCCGTAGGGCTATTTAACAGGCATAATGACGCACAGTTCGGTAGCAGTTACTGTGTATCTGCAAAACAATTCTAGCCAATGTTACACAAGCGTTGTCTGCCACGTGGCTGCCCTTTAATCCGTATATTACGATTATCAAAAGTTGTGAACATAATAGAATTCTGCCAGTCTAAGATCAGATTTTTTTNCATAGATATGCAAATGTACTAATTTGCATATTTAACTGCAGATCATACTAGGTAATAATAATAATCTTCATTTTAACACCAAACTTTTTTTCTATAACCAATTTTGAAGAAATATTTGAGAATTATACTAGCTTAACTAGCTATTTAGTCAAAGCCTGACGGTTGCCATAGAAACAGCTCAAATATAGCTGCCCAACTGAGATTGTTATCACACATTTTGCTTCGTTATATTGAGTATACAATCAAGTAAGATAGGTGTTGTTTTGCCCCCCTGAGTGGTTCACCCCAACCCATCTGGCTGATAGACTATGTTTAGCTACGAAACATTGTGTCAATACACTACTTAATCAGGCAAGTTTCATCTTTTCTGATATTTATGGATTAGAGAACGAAACATCCAGTAATGGTAGGTACTTATTTTCAATAACAAACTAATTACAAATGCGCGTAGTTGCAACATTTACATTGATTTTGAGCTAAAATCGAAATAAATTGATTTGAAGTAATGCATAAGGTGGTTATTCTGTTAAAATAGCCAATTACAGTACACTGTACATTAAACATTTTAAAGTACAAAACAGGTTACGAACATATATTTTAATCATTCAAATGCTTTGTTTCGAGGGAAATTACAAGTCGCTTTTTGTATAGGTTTTGCACAGAGTATGCACAGGGGCCATTAAAAAAAAAAAAAGAAAAAAAAGTGTATGTTAGAAAAAGGAAAAGAGCACTAACGCAATCCAACACATGGACATGAATTCCAAGGCACCGCTCCACAGTTTATATGTTTATCACCAAAAACTCTGCACAGATTAACAGCAAAATAAATTATCTCTCAATCGTTACCAATGTCATTCCATTCGACGCAGTATTTAACTGTCCACACGGTCTCAAACACGAAAAATTGTCCAAATTCGGTCGATGTAGCTAAGCCTGTCCACTTGTGTTCACACTGTAGGAGTCGTGTTACGCACGTAATAAGCGATTCTCCGAAAAATTGTATATAGCTCCATATAAAACACATCCAAGGAACACTGTCCACGTCAATAACTCGCTCGGTCTCCGAATATTAGCCAAGAATCGCTCGGTCTCCGAATATTAGCCAAGAAATCAACTCTTTTTCACACACAATAATTCTAAACGTCAATAGACGCCATTTTCCGGTTTGTAATCCCGCAGTGAATGCTCTAGTAAATAAAATTCAAAATAACCAAGATGAAGCAGTTTTTCCTTGATACATATGTTTGAAACAAAATCATTGTGTCGTAGTTGTATATTTAAATATAAAAGTTAAAGGAAAAACAAAATCCGATCAGGTCTTCTAGAGCGCAGTGTGCGCACCATGACCGCGCTTTGAGGACGCTGTAAAAACGATGCAGATGTGGACTGCGTTTGCGACTATACAGCGACACGTGATGTGCGTGCTGTGAGCAGGTCTTGTACGCGGTGTTGCGATTTCTTGCGCGCCGTGAGAACAATGTGATGACACTGTGATGACGCTTTAAGAACGCGATCAGGATTTCGTGCGGACGTTGTACTTTCTTAAAAAGAAAATTATCTTTAAAGCGGAAAGCGTCGTCCCTGATAAGCCTTTGCGGACTGAACACAGTCTGACTGCACACAGATGTATTAAAACCCCTTTCCACAGAGCTCATATAGAGTATGCCAAACCTGATGACTTGGCAGTAACACTTACAAAGAGCTCATCTAAACGTCAACCAGTCAATGCTTAACATGTTTTCTGTGATACAAAAATCGTTAACGGAACAACAGTGGCAACTAGAGAGGCATTGAATAATCGAAATTGCCCTCTTGCACGCCGTATGATCTCACGTATAATAAGAACGTGTCAAAGATCCCAACAAGACGCAAATTATTTAAATGCGCCTATTCGTGCAAGCATTTACTTATTCAGAAAAGGCAAGTGTTTGCTTAACATCGTCTGGACGATAATCGTATTATCGTAAATTGCAGGACAATCGTAAACGGTTCAATGTCACGCCAAAACAATAGTTGGTCATCTTTTTTTTCCGAAACAGTTTACAGCCTGTTGCCGAAAAGATAATTTCCAATGAAGTGTGTTGAAATAAAGTACTTGTCTGTGGACATTTGTGTCGTGTTCTGAGAAAACTGGGCATAATGCTTGTGCGTAAATTGTCATCCCAGATTAGCCTGTGCAGTCCGCACAGGCTAATCCGGGACGACACTTTCGGCCTGAAGTGGATTTTCGCTAAGAAGAGACATCATTTAAACGAAAAATTCCATAAAAGCTGAAATTGTCGTCCCTGATTAGCCTGTGCGGACTGCACAGGCTAATCTGGGATGACAATTTACGCACATGCATTATGCCCAGTTTTCTTGAACGCGACACATTTAATCATTTTAGTTATTCTTGTATAACATTAATTAAACGTTAGTATACGGAACCTTATGTAGGATATGTTTAAAGAGCTAACAACAATTAAATAGTTCAATTAAAGTTCATGTCAACTTAATAGTACATTAACTAAAGATAAAAGCAATGGTACATTGTAACAATGTTTATAAAGATTAAGTAACTGAGTATATTCAAGAAAGAAAAAACTAATAATATAAAATGGTATTTTCTAAAATCTTCTCAGCGAGCTATTGGTGTGCCCCTGTGATGTAATAATCTAATGGGTTTTAATTTTAAAGACCCAACGTCATAAAAACAATATTACTTTTAATGATTAGACAGATCCTGATGACAATTAATGTCAATGTAATATTTACTGATACACAATTAAGTGGTATTCAGAGAAAAATAATAGAAATTCATATATATTTATTTCTTTTGTTTACAATTATCCTCAATTGTGTTCAAGTTTAAACAGTGGATGGGTGATTTCAGTAATATAAGCATATATTACATGATCATATTAGTACTAATGATGTTGAATTAATACCTGATGAACAACTCACTTAAATGTGCAGCGCCATTCTGTTTCAAAATGACTCGGTTTACAAACATGGTTTTTATATTTGGTTTTAAAAAGTTGTTATTAAAAAATCTGTCCATCGGTGTCCGTGATGTTTTGGCTGAAACGTGTTTGATGAGGTCAAACATGGCGTAACATGTTTGATGACGTTACATGTTTGATGGCGTAACGTGTTTGATGACGTCACATGTATGATAAGGTAGCTGAAACAAATCGCAGCACAACAACGCGCAAATACAAAACTCGAGCCCGTGCAAAAGACCAGCAAACATTCCCTGTTACCAACCAGAAATCATTGAATATTTAGGCAGGTAAGGTCGATACAGTTAAGGTTCACAAATTAAAATACAACTTGTTGTTGTGATACAGCTCTTCACATTACATGCACTACATGCGTTATTCATGTTGATCCAATAATTTGCTCTAAACATGAAACATAGACTTTGTAAAAAAAATATTTCAGACTATGGCGATAACATTTATTTTTTATATATATATTATGTGGTGTTCCCCAGGGCTCTATTCTAGGACCTTTGTTGTTTCTAATCTACGTCAATGACATTTCTGGTGCAGTAAAGAATAAGTTATTACTGTATGCAGATGATTCTGGTATTTTGGTCTCTGGTAAGGATAGGTGTGAACTTGAATCAGTTGTGAGCTCCGAAATGATTGTTCTAAGTGAATGGTTAATTTGTAATACACTATCTTTGCATTTGGGTAAGACTGAGTCTGTTGTGTTTGGTTCCAAAGCAAGGTTAAAGTCTGGACNATATACATGCTGGCTTATTTGACTTCCAGTCATTTAAAGCGGGACTGTACGATTTTGTCAAATATTTATGATTTTTTTTTAAATGTGTTAAAAATTAGTATACATATATTTCAATATAAATTAAAATAAAAGTTAAGAAGAACATGTGTCGAAAAATGCGAAATAAGCCAGATATTTAAATCTGAAATCTTAAATGACTGGAAGTCAAATAAGCCAGCATGTATATCATGCATGTACGATGTGAATCTAAATTTAGTTTTAGTGCAGATTCGTTCTTACGACACAAAGACACAATTCTGTTTCCTTACAAATACGAGTAAAAGTGTAGGCATCGGCTTTGACCAGCGCTAACTTCTCTTTGCTGCATTTTATGAAATTCGTCTTCAAAATATAATTTTTATTGCCTATTTTGAGTCATCGTAACATAATTTAACCAATATATTAAAATTTAACACATGTAAAAATCGTACAGTCCCGCTTTAAGAGTGTCAGTTGGTGCTTCCAGTGATTCATTCACAGACACCGGAAGATTTTGTTTGCCCAATGTTAAACGTTTTGGTAAACGGTCATTTGCTTATTAAGGTTGTTCTCTCTAGAATGAAATGCCACAACATATAAGACATGCTAAGAATCTCCCCAATTTCAAGCCCACCGTCAAAACCCATCTGCTTGCTACTATTTGATTTTTTTTCTAGTTTTATTTGTATTTTAATAGTGCAAAGTAATTGAATGTAAATTCTGTGATAGTTACTTCATGTCTGTAATAATGATCTCTGAGATTAACTTAGTATTCAATTTTGCTCATACATGTTTAATTAGTTGTTGTTTCTAGGTCAACTATATTAAATAATTAAGGACCACAACGGAAATTAGGCTTTACTTCCTTTTTTGTGCTATCCTTGTATTTTAATGTTTGTCACATGGTTTAAATCTTTAGTACACACATATATATATTTAACAATTATTTACCAACAATATTATAATAATTTTACTGTCTCAAATTTTTATAATAAGTTATATTATTTGTTGAATTTTATATACCTGTATCTCTGTATGCTTGATTTATCAACTGTGATGCTATTTTAAATTATATGTTTGCTATTTCTTATGCCATAAGCAGATACAACTTATTTTATGTGTAATATATGCTTTATGTACCATGTTTTACAAATTGTTAAAATTTGAAATAAATGAATGAATGAATGAATGTTAGTTTTAAATTTTTATAAAATGTCTTCTGTGTTCAAAATATAATGCTTTAGTTCCTTTCACAATCTATGCGTTGCACTACCATACAATTATTTGTAAGTCCTACAACAACAACAACAACAACAACAACAAATGATGGCACAAACTCATGGTTTTTTATTTCAAGCAATATATTCAAATTAAGTACCGGTTATAATTGGGATTCGGGAAATATGGTGTTTAGGCTAATCTATTTATATTGTTTTCCTTCTAAAACGTTGAATTTTTCAAACATCTTAAGTTTTTCGCTCGCGTAAACATTTATTTACATTAACTCACGATCGAGCGTTTCCAAAAACAAATCCTGTGATCGACAATAACAACATCCGCGAATCGAGGGTTGTCGCGAATTAAGGTGAGTCGACGAAATAAGATAACGATCATTGCCAATATTCTGAATCTGTAGCAAATCTTTGCACGAAAAATAAGCTTATATAAACTGTTTCTTTGAGCGTCTTACTTATTAATCATCTTTCTATCATACTTCAGACATCCGTATCAATGACTGTTCCTCTTCCGACCCGTAAGAAAAAAGGCCTTTGCAAACAGCGTAGACCCAGATGAGACGCCGCATGNACTGAGTCTGTTGTGTTTGGTTCCAAAGCAAGGTTAAAGTCTGGACTAAATCTTAATGTTGTATGCAATGGTGATCCTATTGAAGCTAAGGATTCTGTGAAGTATCTTGGGGCCACTCTTGATCAAAGTCTATCTTTTGATTCAATGGCTTGGTCAACTATCAAGAAAGCTAATGCTAGGCTGAAATTTTTGTACAGGAAGAGTAAGATCCTTAACACCAGCTCTAAAATGTTACTGGTCACATCTTGAAGCAAGGGCTCATATAGATCAAAGTCACTTTGTCAAGCTAAGCTGGTTACCAGTCTTTAAAAGGGTTGATCAAATCATGTTGTGCCATGTGCTCAAAATATACAGTGGTAGAGCACCAGGTTACCTAAATGAGCATTTTATTCCACTTAGTTCAGTTCATAACTATCCCACTAGGTTAAGAGTGTCAGTTGGTGCTTCCAGTGATTCATTCACATACACCGGAAGATTTTGTTTGCCCAATGTTAAACGTTTTGGTAAACGGTCATTTGCTTATCAAGGTTGTTCTCTCTAGAATGAAATGCCACAACATATAAGACATGCTAAGAATCTCCTCAATTTCAAGTCCACCGTCAACACCCATCTGCTTGCTACTATTTGATTTTTTTTTCTAGTTGTATTTGTATTTTAATAGTGCAAAGTAATTCAATGTAAANAAGAACAGATCGGTAGCAGTTACTGTGTATCTGCACACAATTCTAGCCAATGTTACACAACGTTGTCTGCCACGTGCCTTCCCATTAACCCGGATATTACGTTAAGCTAAAGTTGTGAACATAATAGCATTCTGAGATCAGAGTTTTTTTTCCAACAGGGCAGATTTAGTGATGCTTGTATCAAAACAGTTATAAACCTATGGGAATAATGTGAAATGTATTGGTGATGGGTGTTATTTGTTTAAAGCATGATGTAGTAATACACAAGCTGCAGAAATACGTTTTTTTTGTATTAACCATATTCGGAAAAGTACAATTTATTTACAGAGACCTATAATACATTAATTCATTTACATAATGTAATTCTGTGCTAATTAAAAAAAAGCAGTTGTTAAACTCCAATGAATATGTTGGTGATTATGAGCACGAAAGGCTAGATCAGAAATAATACATGTCCTCATTACGAAAACAGAATTGTGATTAAACATTACGCATGCGCTGTTATCAATAAAACAAGAGGTTCCAGATCCATAATCTAAAAATAAACCGTAAATTCCGGCATTGTGCATTCATCATGCATACGCAAAACAAAATAATAATGTTTTCTCCGTTTATTGTTGAAAAAGTAAATATTTAATAAAAAATACAAACACTTTGATTGGTGTCTGGCTTATATAAAAAAAATCAATAATTTCTGTTTCAAATTAATTGAAACATTAAAATACAAACATTTTTTGAAATCTCAATTTTATTTATATATGCACATCGTGTAGGTATGCACATAAATGGATTATACTGTGCATGATCTACAAAGCAAATCAGCAAACACTGATAGACAGACTGCCGAGGATGTCACACTGAAATATGCTCCTTAAATAAGCAGAATATTATACGTCTTCATTTTTCATCAGTTGGTGTCATTCGTCAAACGGTGGGGATCCAATCTGGCTGTGAGAACAAATGAGCAAGTAAGAGGTTCGCCCACGCACAATCAATCGGAATAGATGTTTTACATTCATACCGTTAGTATAGCATATGTGACTGCTGTGAGCATTCGACACGTTTTTGCTATTGTATTTCAACAACAATTAGCTGTGTAATTGTTTCTTTACCCCGCAACAAATACATGATTCTGTGTCTGCCCAGGCTAATCTGGGTAGACACTTTTGCTTTTAACACTAACTGAAATTTACCAAGCATTTACAAGTTAAATAATACAGTTTTTTTTATTAATTAGTGTGTTTTTATATACAACTTCCAGTGATATTTAAATATTTGAAGATCAGTATGAGGCATAAAATGTCGTTCATATATGAAGCATAAACGTGTTGATATTCGTACTATATGACCGACTGCAATATGGAATAAAGGGATGTATTCATTTATTGATCAATAACAAGATTTCACAATTATGATAACATATTGGTAATATTCTATATTATTCTTCTAAATGGGCTTCTATCGACATGAAGTAGCCAAAAAATCTTAAATATTTATAAACAACATCATTCAAATGTAATACAATTTGAGGGCGTGGCATTGTTTATTTTGTTAGTGTATGGCTTTTCCGCTTTCATTTCAGAAACGCGTTTGTTTCCCTTGCTGTTATCAATATTTTCGTATCCCTGAGACAACCAATTGCCACACAATTGCTAGATTGGTATTGAATTACAGTCTCGTGTATCTCAGATATTCAAATTGGCTCACGTTTGTTAATGCGTCTAATATTGCTAGTTTTGTTTGTAACGACGATACCACATCCAGTCGGAAAATTATATTTGACTTTTCTTTGCGTAAGTGTTTACTTTTAAAAGTGCGATATTTTAATACTTGGTATTATTATAAATCAAGCAATATATATTCGTGGTACAAAACTGAATGCCTTAAATATTATCACTAGCAGTCGCCAGACAAATATCGTAACATTGACTTTGTTACGTCACAAGTATGATGACGTAGCACTGTGTGTTTTTGCAGTCCCATGAACAGTTTATCGGCCCAGTGTATCAAATGTATCATCATAACACAGACCGCGCAGCAGACTGACGCTCCTGCTAACACATTAGGGGTTGTTAACGTTGCTTATACTGTCAGTTGGGACAACCAAACGAAATAAAACAGTCAGGCATTGTACTTTTGTTTACAGAATATTAATCAGCCTTATTTAAATACATATTTATGAGTTATTCTGTCCATTCCCTCATTGAACCAGTTAGTAAACTTACTTTTGAGCAGTTTCACGACAAAACATTTTTTATGGAATCATTAATCTTATAATTATCAAGTCATTGAGTTTTGTTTAAAGTACATTCATTAAAAAAAAATTATATAACAATAACATACTCTTCTTTAACAAAATGGTTCTTCAAAATGTGTTTTCACAATGTCATCACTTATGTGAATAATGCAGCTTTTGTCGAGAAATGGGTAACATACCAAGACCTTAAATAGTGCGCAAACCTTATCATTTATATTGAAACAGCTTTGCAATATAACCGCAACGAGCACTACGTTGAATATGTGTCGCGTTCTGAGAAAACTGGGTATAATGCTTGTGCGTAAAGTGTCATCCCAGATAAGCTTGTGCAGTCCGACATTTTCCGCCTAAACTGGATTTCCGCTAAGAAGAGACATCATTTAAACGAAAAATTCCATAAATGCGGAAATCGTCGTCCCTGATTAGCCTGTGCGGACTGCATAGGCTTATCTGGGATTCCAATTTACGCACATGCAATATGCCCAGTTTTCTCAGAACACGACACATATAGCAAACAATGTAACTGCTGGAACTCTACCAGTAGAGAAATTCTTGTTCTTTTCCTTTGTTTTATAACAGACGACATGCGCTAAGTGCATCATGCCAGACGATAATATTCTGAAGAATGTGAGGCAATATTGAGAATTGAACACACCAACTATCTGCGCATGATGTTTGAACCAGTGCTCAGATATGTTCTTGTGTGTGGTCTTACTTGCAATCTGCAGTTTTCGATACGTTTTATTAAGTGACATTGTTGGTATAGATATAAACACATTTTCAATCAATCATTACATCGAAAATATGTGAATGGTATTACATTTAACCGGTAATGCGTGGAAACCGGACTGAAAATAGGTTTACATTTTACGAATATTATATGCATAATCAATAAGATAGGAAGATTAATGCTACTACTTGCGTATTGTGTTTTTATGCCCTACAGTTTTTGATATATACCGTGTCGATATCAATACTAATTATTTTAAGTTTAGTAAATAATAAACAATAGTTTCTTTAATACTGCGAATACAATATTTGCCTCCTCATGGTGACTGCCTGAAATGGATTCATTTGACCTAGACTTTCTTTCTTCTGTAACATTTCATTATGTACTGAGCGACGCCAAATAAAAACCTCACTTCGGACGCTGGACCCAATTGTCGTACATTGTTGACACGCGTGAAGATTAATTGCGAAAACAGAGCCAATTGATTGAACAGCAATTCTCACTGTTTGGAAGTGGTCCGAACAAACTTCAGCTAACTACTTTAAGCCGGTATGTGTCGTGTTCTGAGAAAACTGGACAAAATGTTTGTGCGTAAAGTGTCATCCCAGATTAGCCTGTGCAGTCCGCACAGACTAATACGGGTCGACACTTTCCGCCTAAACTAGATTTTCGGAAAGAAGAGACATCATTTCAACGAAAAAGTCCATAAAAGCGGAAATTGTCGTCCCTGATTAGCCTGTGCGGACTGCACAGGCTTATATGTGATGACAATTTACGCACAAGCATTATGCCTAATTTTCTCATAACGCGACACAAATGTGTCACCATGCGGAGGCAGCGTGTTGCGGGTAAAATCCATGTCCCACTACTATCAAGGTCAAACGTTCAAGTCAAAGGTAAACTTTGGGAATAATACAGCTTCTGCATACTGTTACGTCATCATTAATTGTGCACATTTACAGTATCCAGAAATGTCCACAATAGAGGGACAGCGAATTGCGTGAATGACCTATGCCTTTAGATCAAATTTGATGTCAAACGTTTATTTCAATGTCAAATTTTGACATACTACATATATCCCGGACAGTAACTTTCTCATAAAAAAATAAATAAATAAGTTCAGCCACATATTCACAATTTGGAAACGATATGGAACGACCCATGACTCATGTTAAAAGGTTACTCTTAGATGTCAATCTTACATAAGGCATGCTATAGCTTTTTCTGACTTTAACTTAATTATTTAACAGATAAGTTAGAACAACTAACCTAAATTCATGAGCATATGTTGGTGCAATTTTCGCTAGCACAGGCTAATCAGGGACGACACATTCCGCCTAAACTGGATTTTTATCAAGAAGAGTCTTCCTTTAAACAAACAATACAATAAAAAGGGAAAGTTTCGTCCCTGATAAGCCAGTGCCAACTGCACTGGTTAATCTGAGACGAAACATAACGCACATGCATTAAACCCCCTTTTCACAAGGCGATGCTTATGTATTGTACGACTTATTTTTACAAAGTGACAGGAATACGAACTTAAATCTCTTCTAACGTATCCATATCAACGCTTAATGAGGTTTCCATGACACGAATGACACGAAACGCGTTAACGTCATTGAAGTGGTAATTTGATAGTCATTTAATGTAGAAATTAAACACTGGCTAGACCGTATTGTTATCAAATATAATTTAGGAAATTGTCCAAGCCAAAGAGAGCGTTCAGATTTCAAAGTAGTCATTTTAATTTCCTGCAAATCTTTTTAAAAGCCGTTCATGTGGCAATAAATACGGAAACCGGATGCTTCATTACTAAGTATTGTTAGGTGCATTATTTATTTTGTACTTCCGAATGACGCCGACTTCTGTGTGCATGACAAGGTACCGAAATAATCGGTCCAATGGGAAATAATATTATCGTTACTGAAACATAATAGCTCAGTGCCACAAACTTTGTATTACAAATTTCCTAAAAATATTTATTGAATCATTGCGTATCTCATGTTACGATTAAAAGTTTATTTAGTATTATTTGTCACGAAACAATTAAGGCTCTGTCACACCGAGGTAACGGACGAGTAACGGACATAAAATCATTTTATCCGTTCGTGTCCGTTCTTATCAGTTTAATGTCCGTTTCATATCCGGTGAATCCGCTCCTTGTGCGGCGATGTCCGGTGACATCCGTTCCGTCCGTTGGGAAGTTTTGAGCATGTTCAAAATTTTCCACCGGATAAAATGGACAGAGACATCCGTTTGATGTGCGGTCTTCATACGTTAGTGCACGGTTTGTTCGGAACTCGTTCGTTACACCTCCTGTACGTATCCGGTTTATGTCCGTTAATGTCCGGTTGTTCCCAACGGACGGAACGGATGTCACCGGACATCGCCGCACAAGGAGCGGATTCACCGGATATGAAACGGACATTAAACGGATAAGAACGGACACGAACGGATAAAATGATTTTATATCCGTTTCTCGTTCGTTGCCTCGGTGTGACTGGGCCTGTATCCGGTAGAAGTCCGTTACTCGCACGGTAATATCCGTTAGCCGACGTTAATTATCCGGAACATATCCGTTAAACGTACGTTTTTTTTTCCGTTACATCACCGGTACTTGTGCGGTCATTGTGTGTTTCCTACGCTTCCCACACCGATTACGAGAGTCTTGAGCGGCAGAGCAGGTACATTTTATCACCGGATAACCAAAATCTGCATATTTTGTCCGTTTTCTCTCCGGTACATGTTCGTTAGTCGGTGTGACAGGGCCTTTAAAGGCCGACGGCGTTTATGCATAAATAGGTGAAATAAAGAAAAATGCTTTTCAATTCTTATAATAACAACACAAAATGATCTTACAGTTGAAATTCTATCGTGGTAAGGGTCATACAAGTCCCTTTTAATCTAGCGTATGAATCTATTTTCATTTTCGGTTTCATCTCCGTCAAGCGGGTATATCTTTGAAGTTCGCGCAAACAATATAACGTCATTTCGCTATTGACAAATTAAAAAACAACGCCATTAAGTTTCGTGCAAAACATAGTTGTCATTTTGGCAACTTGTTTATGACCAGAAAGTAGCGCCACGAATATTCATGTTTAAATTTGCATACGAAGTGGGTTCATCGGAAAATGAAAAACCGGTCACGTGAACAAATCATCTTATCAGAATGCAGCATTCATATGAATGTGACAGAAGTTGTAATTATAATGACAAACGTGTATTGTTAACAAGTAAATCACAAAACTAAACATCAGTTATTCACCGATAAACAACTGAATATTCAATAAACGTACGCGATGCTTTTAATTGTTAATAATCAAAATTGCTGTTTCATTCTGTATTTCACTACATCGCCTAATTACGGTCAGGCAATTATTTTTTGACAAAATCACCGGTTCTATTCCTGCATTCACGTCCCCGTCGTCTCTTTGACGTTGACTTCCTATGTGGGAAATACAGGATAGATGAAATGTTATTGCAGAGGGAATCTCGAAATAAGCAGCTTCTGAAAGCTCGGAGCGTTTGCTTTTAAATTATTATTTTTTCCTTATAAATATGATTCATTTTATTAACATCTGAATATAAGATTGTCATTTCGCTTAATAACATTCATGAATGGGGTTATCGGGAATAGTGCTTCACATATCTTTTTCAAGCACAAAAGAGTTCTCATTAATTTACACCATGCTTCATTGTAACGGATCTTCAGCCACATGTGGTCATTTCTGGAGGTCAACACGTGTTACTTTCCTGATGATGTTTCTGGAGTTTCATTTTTCTTATATGTGTCGTGTTCTGAGAAAGCTGGGCAAAATGCTTGTGCGTAAATTGTCATCACAGATTTGCCTGTGCAGTCCTCACAGGCTAATCAGGGACGACAATTTCCGCTTTTATGGAATTTTTCGTTTTAATGATGTCTCTTGTTAGCGAAAAGCCAGTTAAGGCGGAAAGTGTCGTCCCGGATTAGCCTGTGCGGAGTGCACAGGCTAATCTGGGATGACACTTTACGCACATGCATTTTGTCCAGTTTTCTCAGAACACGACTCATATTTGTACCATCATATAGAGTGTCTAACATGTGCTTTTAAAAGACAAATCATAACATGAAGCTTCAGTTTACCGGATTAGCCCCCAGTGTTTTGCATTTGCCATTCCAAGTCGGTTACCCAAGTTAATTATTTTCTTTTGTTGTGTTTAAGCGCTGTTTCCAGTGATTTTTGGAATGTGTCAGATTGTTTGGTAGGTGGCCATTTGCCATTAATTAATGAACGCATATATTATATTATTTCTGTCCTGCTAGCGCAGTTAAGTTCCACTTTGTTTTAAATTGTATCGTAGCTTTAATTGTACTGGTTTACTCCGTGTTGTGATTGGTGATTGGTTGAATGTGTTAATATACATATTTCCTAATGAAAAAAGTACTGCAACTGTTGTTACGTTTCTGGCGACTGCACAACGCGCACATCGGCCTTCTTCGTATTTTTGACGTAACGAGAGCGCTGCACGAACGCCGTCTCGATATGACTGGGCTTTAACACAAGGTTCGGTCTGCAGTAATTTAAACACTCATTAACCTTATTTTGAAACGCAAAAATAAAAATATAGTTTTGAAAAAGTTTGATCTTATTTTAGTGGCCGAATGAACCATGTAAACAATAACTTACCATGGTTCGTTGAACAGTAAATAAAAGGGTTGTACAAATAAAATATGACTGAGGCGATGTCGTAGAAATTCTTTAATTTAAATCAATGAGTCTGTTTTCATATTAAGCAAATCTATATTTTGTTCCTTTTTTTAATTTGTAGAAATGTGTTTAATGGGAATATATATCAGCCTTCTATAGTCATTATTCACGGCCGTTAATCACGGGAGCCACCTCTTTTGTGAGATGCATTAATGAACGAGCCAATGATACTTCCGAGGTGGCGCTAAAGACCGGATATTGTATTATTAACGAAGCAAGCTCTAGGGTGAGTATGTTTTATATGTTTATTTTCAACATAATTATTTCGCTTACGTTTAAAAAACCGGGCAACGTAGTACGATTCAGCGAAGATTAATTCATCCATAAATTTAAAGAAACATACAATCACAACAATTTTGGAAACGTAAGGACCTTTATAAATTGTGACAAGATGTAGTTTTTAAAAAGCAAATCGATGACATTTCAACCAAATTAAATCGCTAGCGACAACAAACTATTGCTTTTAACATATACAAGTTTCTGTATTCACAAAAACATTGGCTTCTTTCCGATCTAATAGATCATTTAGAATTTTTTCAAAAGAGATTGAGCCAATACCAATGTGGTGGCGCTAAGAACAGGAGGTGGCGCCAATGCACGATGTGTAATTAAACAGTCGTATAACACTTGTATCATCACATGACTTAAATTTTAAAGATAATGTTCCTTTTGCATGTGCTTTTGTATTTTCTAGGTAAATACATCAACGCAAATATATACAGAACATACACACGTTCTGTAAACAAAACAACTAAGTTTAGAAGTCAGCAACCTGAATAAAACAGATTGTACGATATATAGCCAAAATTTGTAATACTTAATAAATCTAATAGCTAAGTAACCAGCATTCTCAAAAAAGTTCATGTAAACAATGTCAATTATACAGTAAAGTATAGTACAGTAAGATAATTCACTATAAAAGATGTTACTTCTGCTTGAAACGATGAGATTTGTCCCTTAATTCAAATGCTTAATTCACTTAAAGGCATATGTCAACGAATCGTAAAAAGGAAAACATATGTTGTTTGTTTTTAATTAAATTTCCAAAACAAATAGGATAGGTGTTATTTTTTTCGTTAACCCCTTTTTATACTCAAGTTATTTTCCAGTTCAATCGTATATTCAATGACAGAAATCATCCAGATCTCTTTGCACCACATGTTTTTTTCCCCTCATATAAGTCTTGGAAACATGATACGTAGATACGTAGATATTGCACGTAAGGTTTATTTGTCATACGTCAAATAAAGCTCCATTTCTGATATCTCCTTTACAGGCATATATACGAGTTTACTGCCGTCACATACTATTTGATGTTATGGTTTGATCGCAGCGATAAAGCAGCACGTGCTAATATTAGACCGAAATGAACCAGCTGCCTATCACATAATTGGACACGTTTATTTATACCACTCTTTCAGTGTCAATTCCCCAACCACTTTATTAATCAAAGCATTTTTCGCAACTTGATGCCCTTTGAACCAACATGCGCCTGAACCACGTGATATGCGGGGCCAGTTTTCTTAACTCTTATAGACATATCAGTTTACACCGCTTTAGACTTAAAACGTGTTTAATTCACAAGAACAGATGTGATTCCGGCAGATGTAAAGCATGTATAAACGGAATATAATAACAACAGATGGAGCTATTTGTTGGCGCATCTTCGTATGGACTTAAATTAAGAGGAATCAAAATAAATATCGTCAGTCGAAATCTAAATCAAAGCAAGAAATCAATGAAGAATAATAACCAAGAATAGTCCCAACTGCAGTTACTTAGTATTTTGCATTGAACAATCAACACACATACATGTCCACAACATACCATTGGCATGAACCATATCAATGCGGAGATAAATACCTTACGAGCCTACGCTACTATATAACCGTTTTAACAAAGAGGGGAGGTGGCAGGGGAATATTGCAATTGAACCGCCGTTCTGTTCATATTTCCGTCCGCTGGTATGTTTATAGACACCCTATTCTATACTTCATAAACATCAAGCAGAGAAATAGAGGATATTTGTTCATGTCAGTGTAAGATCGTTTATTTCACGAGTGATCATAACGCAGCCACTCGTGAAAATATTATTTTTCTATGATCACGAGTGAAATAACAAACGATCGTTTCTTTTTTTGCCCCTTTTTAAAGAAAATAATTAATAATAATTTCCCTTTCGCTGAAAAGTGACCCTCTGTCCCATAGCCAGCATCAATACAATGAAATGACGTCATTTTGTTGACGAAATGACGTCATTATTCCAGGGAAATTCTTCAGTTAAACTTTTTTACAATGTAAATAAACGGTTAAAAAAGCATAAAAAAAGAAAGAAAATGTGTCTGATTCGGTGGAATATCGATTTTATTTCACTCGTGATCATAGCAAAAATATAAACAAGGATGTAAACAAGGGATGTTCATCTTGATATGATAATCTAAAAATAGAAAACGAATTCCGAAAATTTGTTCTTTTCACCGGTGAAAAGAACAATTTTGTTATTTTCACTGCTGTTCTTTCACTGCAGAAATGTCATATTTTATCATTAGGTATAAAAGAAAGTAAAATCACATACAAGCAATTATCTGATCCATGGATGTGGCAACTCCAGAGATATTAAAGAGCGAGTCTAATAAGTTAATAACGTAAATTATTATATATAGACTTTGTATTTTTAAAACGATCTATGAAAAGCAAACGGAAATAAATGATTTGTTCAGTATATTTGATACAACCTGTATTACGTCTTATTTGTTCGAACTGTCTTAAATATCGTGACACACGCGGGAATGCGTGACCGCTATTAATCATTGTCCAAAGAGAGCCAACGACGGTATTATCATTATTAATGTGCAACATATACGGACATCTTTTCCACATAATTTCGAAAATGCCATTGATTTTGTCAGGCAACGTCTAGGATGGAGTCCTCTAACACCAGTTGACGCTGGTGTTCTTGTCGATAAGCCTGGTTGGACTAACGGATGGGAAAGATGGCCCAAATCTCAACACGAAGTTGAGTAAGAGCCCCATACTAAGTTGTTTGTTGCCCATACCATTAAAAATTGCGGAAAGTACAAAGCAACAATTACCTTCGAGTGCAATTACCCAGTTGTTTGACCAAAAACACCGATTTAAAAAATAATAATTTATTTTGTGAAATTCAAATGCATAACTTAACAAATGTCTGACATTCGCCAAGAACAATTATTTCTTCTGTCTCCTTATATATTGCAACTATATATTGTTAAGATGGTTTTGAACGCACACAAAATTTTAATGACAGGAAGAAATATAAACAAGCTCTTGGGATTTGGCCTATTTCTCTGTTATAATTGATCACAATAAATTCGTGCCAGAAACCAGTGTCTTTTCGTCAATGACTCTCAAGTTACAAATGCAATTCGCTAATGATGTTTTATCAGGAAACCCTATTACATGTTGACTTGTAATCGTACGGGAAAAATACTGCCGTGACCTACGACGTTGACTTGTTAGCACTGGACAGAACATTTAGACCAAAACATTTCCTCTTCTATTTCCTTATATATTGCAACTATATATTGTGAAGTAGGTTTCGACGCGCATAAAAATGACAGGAAGAAATGTAAACAATCTCTTGGGCTTGGCATATTTTTGTGTTATAATTGAAAACAATACATGCGTGCCATAAAGCAGTGTTTATTCTTCAATGACTCTCAAGTTACCAATGCAATGCCGCTTACGAATGATATGTCATGGAAACCCCATTACATCTTGATTTGTCATCACAGGTTGTAGTGTGAGTTACTGCGTTAGCGTACATATTGTTTTTGCATTGATACATACATTGCTTGTAGGGGTAGTGTCGTACATTAAATGGAATGGCCAATACAAAGGCCATTCATGTCTATCAAGAAATTAGTTGGGAGCATTCAGGGTCGGAAGTTGACATATTTGCAACCAGCAGTTCAAACGTTAACAAAAAAGTATTGCCGTTGCCTGCATTGTTACCTAGTCAAGACTTGAAGACAATTTCAGAAAGCTTAGTACTAATAGTTTACCTGTAAAAGCATTTTATGTGTAGGTATGCTACACACTATTTTACTGTTTAAAGCCTTCCTGTCAATCATAGTTGGATAGTAAGAGTTTAAATATTAATGTATTCACCATTGCAAGTTGAAGGTAATAACAATAGCATATGGTTTATTGTTGGCTTGTTATAAGTGGACGGTCGCATCTATGCAAGAGTAAAACAAAAAAGCACCCATTACACACACACATTAATAAAACTGTTTATCACATTCGTTGAACGTTCACTGCCAAGCTTGGGTATTGAAGCAACAATTTTGCGGACGAAGCGCCCGAATGTACCTTTGTGTTCTTACGTTTAACCCATTTATACCGAGTGGACTCTCCCATCCTTTTTAATTGGATCAATTTATTACCAAAATTAGTGATGTCTAGTATATTTATTTCTATATTGAGAATATTTCTTATGGAAATTCCTTTAAGCAAACAGCGCAGACCCTGAGGAGACGCCGCATCATGCGGTGTCTCATCTGGGTCAACGCTGTTTGCCAAGGCCTTTTTTTCTAGACGCTAGGCATAAATGGGTCAACTTTCGCTTTGTCATTCCCTTTAGCAAAAGTATTGAGGCGGCTTGTCTTGGTAATTGACAGAGAAGGGCTTCGCACATGGATTCTACACTATTGAATCTATGGAACCATTTTCATAAAAGGGCATTTGTTCTGTTCTACCATGTATCCCTTGTTTGTAGCAACTACTTGAGAAAAGATGCACTATGCACTAAAATAAGGCATTAAAAACCGCAATTCTAGCCTTGTTCTAAATGAATTGTAGTTATTGCAGTAACGAGAATACTAAAACACACATTTTAGACGACAATTCAATCGAATTTCACTTAATTTACGACATTCTTGCGGTAAGTGATCCTCATGCGCATGCGGCAAGTAAAAATATCGCATGCCACGAGGCGTATCTCAGTTTACGGAACATATGTACTTCCTCTAATAACGCTCTAGATAAAAGCAGTCAGTACGATACAATTTATTGAACAAACAAACGTTCCGTCTATGATACTCCTACAAAGTGTCAGGAAACTCATATGGGGTTTTATGGAATATCTAAAACTGATACAACGAGTCATGAAGTTATAGCTAACGTTTCACTTTTATTTATTGCACAGTAAACGTCAACACGATAGGACGACATATTTTGCATGCGTGTTCGATGTGAATCTAAATCAAAGTCGTTTTTGGAAATTATAAGATAATTTGTTGCTCATATATGTATTGTATGAATTATAAACATAGTTTTAGACATTCACACAAGAAAATACTATGCATATTTGTTCAATACGCCATTGCGTATCGCGGGCAATTAAGTATCAATACAACCATGTCAAGTATAATTGGTCACATTATTTTCTAAAACATCACAGTACTGGCATTTAAATACCAAACGCTTTAATCAAATTCACATACATGTTCACTGTTATACGCTCCAATAAAAATGCGCTTACCACTGTGGTTGCGTTTATCCTTTAGCAATCACCTTTATAACATAGGCGCTCAAGCTAATGAACATTCATTCATTTCCTCTGAGACAATTTTTGCGGATAGTATAGGTGATACGTAACGAGATAATATGGTGATTATGATGATGACGACGACGACGACGATAATGCTGCTGCTGCTAATGATGAGGAGGATGAGGAGGAGGAGGACGACGACGATTATGACGATGATGCTGATGATGATGATGATGATGATGAACGTGATGCTAGTGCTGTTTCTCATGATGATGATAATTAAAAATAAATGTTGTCTGCTCTCTAACTCAAATAGTTTTGTTCATTTCATCTTCACACTTTTATACAATATTGATGTAACTTACAACTTCCGTACTTTAATAAATCATCTGATAAGGGGGACTGACCGCAGAAGTAATTTCATGACCAATCACTGCACGCGTTATGTGGTATGCCGGGAATCGAGACTTAAATAACCTGTTCCATTTGATTTATTATTTCAATATATTGTATCGTCAATTGTTTTACGGTAACCGACAAACAATAAAGCACGAAGAAGGTTATAGGCATTCAACACACGAAGCCTGAAGATTTACACGTCGACTACAACGTTAATATGTTTTTAAAATGATGCTATTGTGCATTACGTATGTATGTTGTATGTATGTATGAAAGCCTTAACAGTTATGATTACCGTCATCACGCTTGTTAATTTTATTTTTTTAGCAAACAAGTAGTGTTATTGTTTCTATGAAATGTTGCAATACTTCTATAAGAGAAGTCTTACTTAATTCCGACGTGGTGAACAGAGGCCGAAAAGTTATCAAGGCGTCGAGTGGAAACAGCATGCGCCTGCGTTAGTTGATCAGAAGCGACGGGCTTTAAATGAAAGGTTAAAAGTTCCCAACAAGTAAGAATCGAAAGGTATGTATTTGCGCAAAACGCATAGCAACACGCGCGATGTTGACAGGGGCATTGAAAGATATAAAACACGGAATATTATCAAAACAGATTCAGATATTTATATGACCTGCTTCTAACGGACAATTGATCGCAGGCTCTAAATGAAAGGTTAAAAATTACAAACCAGTAAGAATCGAAAGGTATGTATTTGCGCAAAACGCATAGCAACACGCATTATGTTGACAGGGGCATTGAAAGATATAAAACACGGAATATTACCAAAACAGATTCAGATATTTGTATAACCTGCTTCTAACGGACAATTGATCGCAGGCTCTAAATGAAAGGTTAAAAATTACCAACCAGTAAGAATCAAAAGGCATGTATTTGCGCCAAACGCATAGCAACACGCATTATGTTGACAGGGGCATTGAAAGATATAAAACACGGAATATTACCAAAACAGATTCAGATATTTGTATGACTTGTTACCAACGGACTATTGATCGCGTTGAATGGACCGAATCTTGAACGTCCAAATTGATGTAATGAACAAGTTAAATTATAATTAGTATTATAAAGTATATCAATTCATAAAATAAAAAAAATATAAATAGCGCAAATATAGTGAAATAAACTTTAAACTAGGTTGAGTTCATAAAGCATTTTTACAATTTTAATTAACATGCTATCTATTTCCGTTCAAGCATCTAACGTTAAATAAAAGTTGACTATGTATTTAATTCAAAATGCATATACATGACACCAATTAAATACATTATAATGCATGCAGTATAACTAAATGTTATAGTGTAAAGACTGCATGCCATGTAAACAGTCCGTTACTGTGTTGGTTTTGAACACTGATGCAATGTTCTTAATTAAGTGGTATGTTTGACTGGTCTCGCAAATCTTATCTTATTTATGTGTCACGTTAGCAGTATCAAACATATATAAGTCAAGTATATACATAAATACAATAAATAATTACATGATTAATGCGAATACTAAAACAAATCAAAACATATAAAAACCAGAAATCCATGCACAATATACTTTGTGTTGTGTTTGCTTGAAGTGTAATCGTAAATAAAAAAATCTTTCTTAAAACAATGAAGTACATTCTTAAGTATTGATATGCAGCAGTATGTTGCCCAAGCAATGTATGTTCGCTGATAGAAGTTGTTTTATCCCATAGTAAGGTAAGATTGTCGAAATAAACCCCGATTAGTAAACTAAGCTTTATTCCTGCATTGCCGGGATAAAGCTGTCATGCGAGGAACTATTCTATTCTATTCTATTCTATTCTATTCTATTCTATTCTATTCTATTCTATTCTATTCTATTCTATTCTATTCTATTCTATTCTATTCTATTCTATTCTATTCTATTCTATTCTATTCTATTTTAAACTATTCTATTATATTTTATTATATTGTATTCTATTATATTATGTAATGTTCTTATCTGTTCTGTTCTGTTCTGTTTTGTTTTGTTTTGTTCTATTATAATCTATTCTATTTTGTTATATTCTATCATTGATTGCTGAGGGTTGTGCATAGTCACGATTTCAATTTGTACATTAAGTCCACTGTAAAACGTTGTTTTTAATTCATTTTACGTTCTTATTTTTCTGTAAAATAAATTTTAAAAAGACGTATTTTGTAACGGCTATTTAGTATTTCGTGCACACAAAGTATAACATAAAATCATAGGCGCCGTAATGTATTGCCCATATCTTTACCAAAAGTGATGCTATCCTGGTAAATAACAATGCATTGACATATGATTTATGTCTTTCGTTACATCAAATTGTAGATAATATGGGTGTATTCTTAGATAAAGGTTGTTTACGATTACAGCGCGTTCCCTTAAAATATTTCGTTTTTCTTCTAAGAAAACATCGGTACAAATAATGTTCTTTTAGGAAGATTTAAAGTTTGTGTATTTTCATTCCGATATTTTCATGTTACCAAATATTTTATTTTCACTTCAGTAAACGTGTTCATGTTGATATCCAATAAGCTTTTAAATTAACTTGAAGTACGTGTATCTATGTTGATTTGGTTTTTTCTTAATCTGTAACTTTTTACTGTACTTTCCTATATACCTAACTACTAAGCAATAGAGTTCCACTGTAAAGGTAAATTTCGACAAAATACTTTAATAAAAGTCGATAAATGAGTATGGTCGCTGTTGTTTTAATTCATTTTTAGTTGTTTCTCTTACGGCGTTTCTGCTTTCATTTTGTTTTGGTGGTCGGTCAATGTTTAGAACGCTTTAAAGCAGTAACCCCCCCCACCCCAGCCCAGTGCTTTGCATTAAAGGTTCCAATACCACATGTTTTCGAAATTTACACGGATTGTGTTTTGTTTTCCTTAGATACAGTACTTCCGGAGGGTGATGGTACATTTGTAGAATGTTGGTCATCGCTATTCTCACCCAAATACATTATATTATTTGCACTTAAAGTAAGTAGCGATACAATTGCTGTCTCATGTAAATCCTCAAAAGTAAGAAATATTGGAGCAGCAGACGGTATATGTAAAACTGCTTGTTATCCCCGCCGAAATTTTGGAAGGGGATATAGTAATAGTCTCCGTCCGTCTGTCCGTCCGTCAGTCTGACCGTCTGTCTGTCCGTCCGTCCGAAACTTTGTCAAGAGCATAACTCCAAATCTACCGCCTTTATTTAATTACAAGCTAAATTTTTGTCAGGAGCATAACTCTAAATCTACTGAAGGGATTTACTTGAAACTTGAAATATAAACAGATGTCAAGTAGGAGAAGTGCAGTGACTAAGAACCATAACTATATCTACATTAGTTTTTGAATTATCTCCCTTTATTTAATTTCAACGTACATTTTTGTCCGGAGCATAACTCTAAATCTACTGGAGGGATTTACTTGAAACAAGAAATATAAAAAGATGGCAACTAGGAGAAGTGCATTGAACATAAACCAGAAATAGAAATAGATGACACAGGTGCCATGTTTAACAAATATTATTCTACTCTCTAAAACAAATGTCCTCATACAAGCTAACAAATTTCGGCGGGGATGGCAATATTAATATGGCTCTTGTTTTCCCTTAGATTATTTTCTTTCCAGTTGTTTTGACGAAACTTAACTGAATTATTGGCAGATATATCCATTATTATAACTTCAAATGGTGTAGAATATTAGAATAACCGAAAAATTAAGCAATACAATTTAGCAACAACAAGTATAAGTAAACACATTCTTATGTACATCACTGTTCAGGTTGATATCAATTAAGCATTTGCTTCCTCACGCGTTTGCTTGGGAATGCAATGTTCTCAATAAGCGATGAAAACAAATGTTCTATTCGTTAAGTCCATGTTCATAAATTGACAAGTTTTTAATATAATCAATTCATTTGAATGAACGATAGAGATATCAACGATATTATAATATGCTTCTGGAGTATTGACATTGGCATATGTGCGTGTTGCGGAAGTAATCATTGAAATCATCCCAAACAGGAAATATGAATTAATAAAAACCAAGTTCCCCAATGCGGTGTAATACGTGCATATTGATTATTGGCTTCGAACAGATATTAACCAACTTTAATACTTGATACCACATTATCATTTATGGTTTCTTTGTTCTTGAATCCTTTCAAAAATAGTCAAAGTCATTAATGTTAGCATGTTAGTGTCTCAGGCTAAAACCAGTGTATGAATACAAACAAGGAATGATACATAAATTAATATAATAACTATATAATATATTATAATTGTTTGATTCATCATATGTTGCTGGCTTCAATGAAATTCAAAACTACCAAGTTTACGCCCATACCGAAACTTTTTCGTATTTTTGGAACCATACTTTGTGTCTCTTTTTTGCATGAACACATATTCAGAGAATAGCGTGGATTACCCCATTGTACATATATGTTGTACTCCATAAAAGACTTTGTGTGACTCCATAAAACATAAATTTGGTAGACTTGAAACAAAACTATCAAATATAGAGTAATGACGAGCAAATCAATAAACTTAGATTGTTTAACATTAAACATATACACAACGCAAAGAGATATAGTTGATGCCGACCTGTACAACCTTATAGTAAAGATCGAGATATGGTTGATACCGACCTGTACAACCTTATAGTAAAGATCTAGATATAGTTGATGCCGACCTGTACAACCTTATAGTAAAGATCTAGATATGGTTGATACCGACCTGTACTACCTTAGAGAAAATATCTAGATATGTTTGATGCCGACCTGTACTACCTTATAGTAAAGATCTAGATATGGTTGAGGCCGTACTGTATTACATTATAGTAAAGATCTATATATAGTTGATGCCGACCTGAACTACCTTATAGTAAAGATCTAGATATAGTTGATGCCGACCTGTACTACCTTATAGTAAATGATCTAGATATAGTTGAGGCCGACCTGTACTATCTTATAGTAAATGATCTAGATATAGTTGATGCCGACCTGTACTACCATACAGTAAAGATCTATATATGGTTGATGCCGTACTGTACTATCTTATAATAAAGATCAAGATATAGTTGATGCAGACCTGTACTACCTTATAGTAAAGATCTAGATATAGTTGATGCCGACCTGTACTAACTTATAGTAAAGATCTAGATAAAATTGATGCCGACCTGTACTACCTTATAGTAAATGATCTTGATATAGTTGATGCCGACCTGTACTACCTTATAGTAAAGATCTAGATATAGTTGATGCCGACCTTAACTACCTTATAGTAAAGATCTAGATATGGTCGATGCCGACATGTACTACCTTATAGTAAAAATCTAGATATAGTTGATGCCGTACTGTACTACCATATAGTAAAGATCTAGATATTGTTGATGCCGTACTATACTACCTTATAGTTAAGATCTAGATATGATTGATGCCGACCTTTACTACCTTATAGTAAAGATATAGATATAGTTGATGCCGACATGTACTACCTTATAGCAAAGATCTAGATATAGTTGATGCCGACATGTACTACCTTTTACTTAAGATTTAGATATGGTTGATGCCGTACTGTACTACCTTATAGCAAAGATCTATATATGGTTGATGCCGACATGTACTACCTTATAGTAAAGATCTCGATATAGTTGATGCCGACCTGTACTACCTTATAGTAAAGATCTAGATATAGTTGATGCCGTACTGTACTACCATATAGGTAAGATCTAGATATGGTTGATGTAGACCTGTACTACCTTATAGTAAAGATCTAGATATAATTGATGCCGACCTGTACTACCTTATAGTAAAGATCTAGATATAGTTGATTCCGACATGTACTACCTTATACTTAATATCTTTATATAGTTGATGCCGACTTGTACTACATGTACCTTATATTAAAGATCAAGATATAGTTGATGCCGACCTGTACGACCTTATAGTAAAGATCTAGATATATTTGATGCTGACCTGTACTACCTTATTGTAAATAATCTAGATATAGTTGATGCAAACCTGTACTACCTTATAGTAAAGATCTAGATATAGTTGATGCTGACCTGCACTACCTTACAATAAAGATCTAGATATAGTTGATACTGGCCTGTACTACGTTATAGTAAAGATCTAATTATAGTTGATGCTTACCAGTACTACCTTATAGTAAAGATCTAGATATAGTTGTTGCCGACCTGTACTACCTTATAGTTAAGATATAGATATGGTTGATGCCGACCTGTACTACCTTATAATTAAGATCTAGATATAGTTGATGCTGACCTTGACCTGTACTACCTTACAGTAAAGATCTAGATTAAGTTGATGCTGACCTGTAGTACCTTACAGTAAAGATCTAAATATAGTTGATGCTGACCTGTACTACCTTACAGTAGAGATCTAGATATAGTTGATGCTGACCTGAACTACCTTATAGTAAAGATCTAGGTATAGTTGATGCCGACCTGTACTACCTTATAGTAAAGATCTAAATATAGTTGATGCCGACCTGTACTATCATATATTAAATATCTAGATATGGTTGATGCCGACCTGCACTACCTTATAATAAAGATCTAGATATAGTTGATGCCAACCTGTACTACCTTATAGTTAAGATCTAGATTTAGTTGATGCCGACCTGTAATACCTTAAAGTAATTATCTAGATATGGTTGATGCCGACCTGTACTACCTTATAGAAAAGATCTAGATATAATTAATGCCGACCTGTACTTCCTTATAATAAAGATCTAGATATACTTGATGCCGACCTGTACTACCTTATAGTAAAGATCTAGATAAAGTTGATGCCGACCTGAACTACCTTATAGTAAAGATCTAGATATGGTTGATGCCTACCTTTACTACCTCATAGTAAACATCTAGATATGGTTGATGCCGACCTTTAATACCTTATAGTAAACATCTAGATATGGTTGATGCCGTACTGTACTACCTTATAGTAAAGATCTAGATATAATTGATGCCGTACTGTACTACCTTATAGTAAAGATCTAGATATGGTTGATGCCGACCTGTACTACCTTATAGTAAAGATCTAGATATAGTTGATGCCGACCTGTACTACCTTATAGTAAAGATCTAGATATGGTTAATGCCGACCTTTACTACCTTATAGTTAAGATCTAGATATAGGTGATGCCGTACTGTACTACCTTATATTAAAGATCTAGATAAAGTTGATGCCGACCTATATTACCTTATAGTAAAGATCTATATATAATTGATGTCGACCTGTACTACTTTATAGTAAAGATATAGATATAGTTGATGCCGACCTGTACTACCTTATAGTAGAGATCTATATATGGTTGATGCCGTACTGTACTACCTTATAGTGGAGATCTACATATGGTTGATGCCGACCTGTACTACCTTATAGTTAAAATCTGGATATAGTTGATGCCGACCTGTACTACCTTATAGTAGAGATCTATATATGTTTGATGCCGTACTGTACTACCTTATAGTAGAGATCTATATATGGTTGATGCCGTACTGTACTACATCATAGTAGAGATCTATATATGGTTGATGCCGACCTGTACTACCTTATAGTAAAGATCTATATTTGGTTGATGCTGACCTATACTACCTTATAGTAAAAATGTAGATATAGTTGTTGCCGACCTGTACTACCTTATAGTTAAGATATAGATGTGGTTGATGCCGACCTGTACTACCTTATTATAAAGATCTAGATATAGTTGATGCCGACCTGTACTACCTTATAGTAAAGATCTAGATATAGTTGATTCCGACATATACTACCTTATAGTAAAGATCTAGATATAGTCGATGCCGACCTGTACTACCTTGTAGTAAAGATCTAGATATGGTTGATGCCATACTGTACTACCTTATAGTAGATATCTAGATATAGTTGATGCCGACCTGTACTACCTTATAGTTAAGATCTAGATATAGTTGATGCCGACCTGTATTACCTTATAGTAAAGATCTAGATATAGTTAATGCCGACCTGTATAACCTTATAGTAAAGATCTAGATATGGTTGATGACGATCTGCACTACCTTGTATTAAAGATCTAGATATAGTTGATGCCGACCTGTACTACATTATTGTAAAGATCTAGATAAAGTTGATGCCGACCTGTACTACTTTATAGTAAAGATCTAGATAAAGTTGATGCCAACCTGTACTTTTTTATAGTAAAGATGTCGATATGGTTGATGAAGACCTGTACTAACCTATAGTAAAGATCTAGATATAGTTGATGCCGACCTGTACTTTCTTATAGTAAAGATCTAGATATAGTTGATGCCGACCTGTGCTACTTTATAGTAAAGATATGGATATGGTTGATGCCGACCTGTACTACCGTATATTAAAGATCTAGATATGGTTGATGACGACATGTACTACCGTATAGTAAAGATCTAGATATAGTTTATGCCGAACTGTACTTCCTTATAGTAAAGATGTAGATATGGTTGATGAAGACCTGTACTACCGTTTAGTAAAGATCTAGATATAGTTGATGCCGAACTGTACTACCTTATAGTAAAGATCTAGATATAGTTGATAAAGACCTGTACTACCTTATAGTAAAGATGTAGATATGGTTGATGAAGACCTGTACGACGTTTTAGTAAAGATCTAGATATAGTTGATGACGACCTGTACTACCGTATAGTAAAGATCTAGATATAGTTGATGCCGAACTGTACTACCTTATAGTAAAGATCTAGATATAGTTGATGCCGAACTCTACTACCTTATAGTAAAGATCTAGATATAGTTGATGCCGACCTGTACTACCTTATAGTAAAGATGTACTTATGGTTGATGAAGACCTGTACTACCTTATAACCATTTGTTATGCGGGGCCAGTTTTCTTAACTCTTATAGACATATCAGTTTACATAGCATTAGTCTTAAACGTGTTTACTTTACAAGAACAGTTGTAATTCTGGCAGATGTAATAACATGTATAAACCGAATATTATAACAACAGACGGATATATTTGTTGAAGTGGCTTCTAATTGACTTTAATTCAGAGGAATCATTATAAATATCGTCTCTCGAAAGCTTAATCAAAGCATCGATGGACATCGATGTAGAATAATAACCAAGAATAGTTCCAACTACTGTTATTAATTATTTTGCATTAAACAATCAACACACAAACATGTCCACACCATACCTTTGCTATGAACCGTATACATGCGGTGATAAATACATAACGAGTCTATGTTACAATATCACCGTGTTAAAAAGAGTGGGGGTAGATATCGTCATGGGACCGCCGTTCTGTTCATCTTGACGTTCGCTTGTATGTTTATAGACACCCTATTCTATACTTCATAAACATCGCGAAGAGAAAGTACAATCTCATACAAGCAATTGTCTGCTCCAGAGATGCGGCCACTCCAGAGATATAAAAGAGTTTAGTAAGTTAATACCGTAAATTATTATATACAGACAGTTATTTGACAACGGTCTTCCATACGTTCACATGAGTATAATGCAGAGCGAGAAGTGTCTGTATGAAATCAAGTAAATTAAAACCTTACTGTATATTATTGGACGGGATTATGTTCTACAGTCCACTATTACGTTGTATTCATAATTTGTATTATTAAAACGATATCTGAAAAGCAAACGGAAATAAATAATGTGTTCGGTATATTTGATGCAACATGTATAACGTCTTATTTGTTCGAACTGTCTTAAATATCGTGACACACGCGGGATTGCGTGGCCGCTATTGATCATTTTCCAAAGAGATCTAACGACGGTATTATCATCATTATTGTGAAACATATACGGACATGTTTTCCATATAGTTTCGTAAATGCCATTTATTGTGTCATGCAACGTCTATGATGGAGTCCTCTAACACCTTTTGACGCTGGTGTTCTGGTCGATAAGCCTGGTTGGACTAACGGATGGGAAAGAGGGCCCAAATCTCAACACGAACTTGAGTACGAGCCCCATACTAAGTTGTTTGTTGGCCATTCCATTAAAATGGCGGAAAGTACAAAGCAACAATTACCTTCGAGTACAATCACCCAGTTGTTTTACCAAAAACACCGATAAAAAAAAAAATAGTTTGTGAAATTTAAATGCTTAACTTAACAAATGTATAAAATTCGCCAAGAACAATTAGCTCCTCTGTCTCTTTATATATTGCAAATATATATTGTTAAGTGGGTTTTGAAGCGCATAAACATGGAAGGAAGAAATCTAAACAATCTCTTGGGATTTTGTCTATTTCTGTGTTATAATTTAAAAAAAAATCGTGCCAGAAACCAGTGTCTATTCTTCAATGACTCTCAAGTTACCAAAGCAATTCCGATTACGATGTTTTATGTCATTGGAACCCGATAACATGTCGACTGGTAACCGTACGGGAAAAATAATGCCGTGACGTTGACCTGTTAATAGCATGAGAAAGAAAATGTTGACCAAAACATTACCTCTTCTGTTTCCTTATATATTGCAACTATATATTGTGAAGTCGGTTTCGACGCGCATACAAATGACATGAAGAAATCTAGTCAATCTCTTGGGCTTTTGAATATTTCTGTGTTATAATTGAAAACAATAAATTCGTGCCATAAAGCAGTGTCTATTCTTCAATGAATCTCAAGTAACCATTGCAATGCCGCTTACGAATTTTATGTCATTGAAACCCCATTACATCTTGATTTGTCATCGTACGGGACATGTTTTGGTGTGAGTTATTGTCTTGGCGTACATATTTTTTTGCATTGATACATGAATTGCTTTAAGGGGTTGTGTCGTACATCTAATGTAATGCCCAATACAAAGGCCATTCATGTCTATCAAAAAATTAGTTGGGAGCAGTCAGGGTCGGAAGTAGACATATTTGCACCCAGTAGTTTAAACGTTAACAAAAAAATACTGCCGTGGCCTGCAATGTTACCTAGTCAAGACTAGAAGACAATTTCAGAAAGATTAGTACTTATAGTTAACATGTAAAAGCATTTATGTGTAGGTGTGCTACACATTATTTTACTGTTTAAAGCCTTCATGTCAATCATAGTTGGGTAGGAAGATAAAATATTTATGTATTCACCATTACAAGTTCAAGGTATTAATAATAACATATGGTTTATTGTTGGCTTGTTATAAGTGGACGGTCGCGTCTATGCAAGAGTAAAACAAAATAGCACACATTGCACACACATACATAAACTGTTTATCACATCCGTTGAACGTTCACTGCCAAGCTTGGGTATTGAAGCAACACTTTTGCGGACGAAAACCCCGAATGTACCTTTGGGTTCTTACGTTTAACTTTCGCGTCATCATTCCCTGTAGCAAAAATATTGTGTCGGCTTGTCTTGGTAATTGACATTGAACGGCGACGCAAATGGTTTCTACACTATGGAATCCATAGAACCGTTTTCATGAAAGGGCAATTGTTTTGTTCTACCATGTATCCCATGTTTGTAGCAATTTGTATTGTGAAACCACTTGAGAAAGGATGCAGTATGGGCTATAATAAAGCATTGAAAACCGCAATTTAATCCTTCTTCTTAATAGATTGTAATTATAGCAGTAACGAGAATAATGAAAATACACTTAAGACGAAAATTCAATCGAATTTCACTTAATTTACGACATTTCGATGTATGGACGATAGGACGACATCTTTTGCATGCGTATTAATGCAACACAGTCGGTTTTGGAAATTATAAGATTCTTTGTTGTACATATATGTGTTGTTTGAATTATAAGCGGAACAATCAAATCATTCTTTTTTCATTACATGGCGTCATCAACCGCGTTTTTCTGCCATCCGTTACGCAATGCTTCGTTCCGCTCCATTTGATAACATTTGATTACATGTCATTTTATTACATTCCATTATATTCTATTCCTTTCCATTCTTTTATTTTCCATTTTAAACTATTCTATTATATTGTATGATATTGTATTGTATTATATTCTGTAATGTTCTTTTCTGTTTTGTTTTGTTATATTATATTCTATTCGATTTTGGTCTATTCTATCATTAATTGCTGAGTCACGATTTTAATTTGTACAGTTAGATTACTCTTAAACGTTGTATTTTGTAATATTTTTTTATGTGCTTATTTTTTTTGTAAAACAAATTTAAAAAAGGCGTTTTTTTGTAACCGCTAGTGCGTATTTTGTGCACTTAGCAAAACATAAAAAAATCAAAGGCGCCGTAATGTATTGCGCAAATCTTGACAAAAAGTGATGCTATCCTAGAAAATAACACTGATTGGAAATGTGAGTAATGTCTTTCTATAAATCAAATTGTAGATAATATGGGTGTATTCCTAGATAAAGTTTGTTTCAAATTACAGCGCGAACCCTTTGAAAGATTTCGTTTTCAATACAAATAATGTTCTTTGAAGAATATAAAACGTATGTGTATTTTCAATTCGATACGCCCATGCTACCAAAGATTAATTTTGACTTCAGTAAAAATGTGCATGTTGATATCCAATAAGCTTTTAAATTAACTTGAAGTACGTGTATACATGTTGATTTCAATCTGTATTATTTTTTAATCTTTTTACTTTTAACAGTTTGTTTCCTGTGGATTAGAGTGCCATTGTAGGTAAATATCGACATTATAGTTTAATATTAGTCAATAAATGTGTATCTTTGCTGTTGTTTGATTTCATTTTTAGCTCGGCTGTTTTCGAAGAAAACCCGAGGTATTGTCATAGCCTTATTGTATTGTCTTCCGCCGTCGTCGTCGTCCGAAAACTTTATCATTGGCCATACCTTTTGCAATATTGAAGATAGCAACTTGATATTTGGCATGCATGTGTATCTCGTGGAGCTGCACATTTTGAGCGGTGAAAGGTCAAGGTCATCATTCAAGGTCAAAGGTCAAACTTTTTTTTTATGTGTATCTGATCGACCTGCACATTTTGAGTGGTGAAAAGGTCAATGATGACCTTCAAGGTCAAAGGTAAAAAAATAATAATCAAGCACCCACAGCCGATCGTTGGCACCCGCTATGCGGTGCTCTTGTTTATTTGTTCCGCCGACGGCGTTTCTCCTTTCATTTTATTTTGGTCGATGCTTAAAATGCTTTAAAGCAGTTTACCCGCCCCCCAACTCCAGTGCATTGACGGTTCCAATCACATATTTTTTCTTAATTTACACGGATTGTGTTTTGTTGGCCTACATATTGTCCTGTCTTGTTAAGGCAAATAACTCATTGAATTAAACTCACTACTTCCGGAGGGTGATGGTTCATTTGTACAATGTTGATAATCTCGATTGTCACTCAAAAACATTATGTTATTTGCACGCACAGTAAGTAGCGTTACAATGACTGTCTTATTTAAATCCTTAATAGTAAGAAATATTGAAGTAGCAGACGGTATATGTAAAACTGCAAATTTTCCTGTTTATGGTTTTTTCTTTTAAGTCGATTTTATGAAAGGTAACTGACCTATTGACATATAGCCTCTTTTTTTGTATATTCATCCACTTAACACATTAACAGATTATATCTTATAAATGCACAAAATTCAAACAAGAATGACGCCTTTTTCTTGTAGTTTAATGTGTATCCTTATAAATTAAAGTCAGTAGATGCATAGATATTAATTTGTTTGTAGTTACAGGCAGATTTTAGGATGGTACCCTAGCAATCACGAATTTTATAAGAAGCTTTCCTTACCTGGCAAACACACGACCGTTCATTATTTGAAATTAAGATTGTGCAATATCATTGGTTTTTACAAACCGTGTGTAGCAATTTACATAGAAATCCTTTCACATTTTTCAGGTTTTTTACACAAAATGTATTTCCCCTCATTATTTGGACAACACAAGAAGTTTTTTGTGACAGAACTGCCCCAAAACAGATAACTGACGTAAATTTTATAAGAAATCCTAATTTATTTCCAATATACAGGGGTGGATGAATCTATAGGAATGGATGAAAACAATAGGAAAGGAGGATATATCCATTATTGTAATTTCAAGGGGTGTAAAATATTAGAACAACATAGAAATGAAGCAGTACAATTAAGCAATACAAAAGTATTAGTAAACACTTTTTTATGTACATGTACATTACTGTTCATGTTGGTATCAATGAAGTATATACTTTCTTTACGCGTATGCTTATGAATGTAATTTTACCAATAAGCGATCAACACAAATGTACTATTACATGTTATAGTCCATGTTCATAAATCGGCAAGTTTTTGATATAATAAATGCAGTTGAATGGACGATAAAGACATCAACGATATTATAATATGCTTCTCGAATATTGATATTGGAATATGTGCGTGTTGCGGAATTAATCTTTGAAATCATCTCACACAGGAAATATGCATTAATAAAACCAAGTTCCGCAATGCGGTGTAATACGTGCATAGTGATTATTGGCTTCGAAAAGATGTTAACCTACTTTAATACTTGATACCACATTATCATTTATGGTCTCTATGTTCTTGAATCCTTTCAAAAAAAGTCAAAGTCATTAATGTTTGCATTGAAGTGTCTCAGTCTAAAACCAGTGTATGAATATGAACGAGGGATGATACATCAATTAATATAATAACTATATAATATATTATAATTGTTTGATTCATTATATGTTGCTTGCTTCCATGAAATTCAAAACTACCAAGTTTACGCCCATACCGAAACTTACTCGTATTTGTAGAACCAGACATTGTGTCTCTTTGTCGAATGAACACGTATTCAGAGAATAGTGTGAATGTCCCTATAGTAGATATAATTTTTACATTAGTGAGTTTGTTCAATGTACAGCAGAGATGTTTTGTTACTCTATAACACATTTATTTAGTAGACTTGAAACAAAACTATAAAATATAGAGTTATGACGAGCAAATCAATAAACTTAGATTGTTAAACATTAAACATATACACAACGCAAAGAAATATCGTTGATGCCGACCTGTACTACCTTATAGTAAAGATCGGGTATCTGGGTAAACTATGGTGTACGAACCGGTTCAAAAGTCTGAATCGTATCATACGATTTAGCTAGAACCGTATCATACGGTTTTGAGACTTTTGGACAGGTTCGTACGTTAAACCGTATGATCCGAAACCGCATGATACGAATCGTATCAGACGGTTTATGACGGGTATTATTCAATGTCCAAACAGCCGTTTAAAAATAGATTTATTCAGTGTAAACCGTATGGTACGGTTAACGCTAAACCGTATGATTCGAATCGTATATATATATATATATATATATANCTATACAAGGATAGAACAAAAAAGAAAGTAAATCCTTATTTCTGTTGTGGTCCTTAATATATTTAAAATAGTTGACCTAGAAACAACAACTCATTAAACATTTATGAGCAAAATCGAATACTAATGATAAGCCCGTGCGGACTAAAACATCGGCTTCTTGACGATATCTTATATATAATTTAGCATTTTTTCAGAAGAGATTGAGCCAATGCCAAGGAGGTAGTGCTAAGAACAGGAGGTGGAGCCAATGCACGATATATGATTTAACAGTCATATCACACTAATATCTTAAAATGACTTGCAATTTGAAGATAATGTTTCTTTTTCATGTGAGTTTGTTTTTTTCTACGTAAAAACAAGTTTATACATAACACGCACACCAAAGTGGGTAATCACGTGACAAACATGATGGCGGCCTAATGTTTTCTTTTCCAAATAAGTCTTTGAAATATAAAACGTATAAACATGTACGTAGATATTGCACGTAAGGGTTATCTGTCATACGGCAAAATAAGCTCAATTTCTGATCTCTCCGTTACAGGCATATACACGAGTATACTGCCATCACATGATATTTGATGTTGTGTTGCGATCGCAGCGATAAAATAAAGCATCAAGTGCTTATATTAGACAGAAATGAGCCAGCTGCATATCACATAATTGGACATGTTTGTTTATACCACTCTTTCAGTGTCAAGCCCCCAACCACTTTATTACTGAAAGCATTTTTCGCTACTAGATGCGCTTTGAAATAACATGCGCCTGAAATATTTGATATGCGGGGCCAGTTTTATTAACCCTTATAGACATATCAGTTTACATCGCATTAGCCTTAAAACGTGTTTAATTCACAATAACAGATGCGATTTCGGCCGATGTAAAAACATGTATAAACCTAATATGATAACAACAGATGCAGCTATTTGTTGTCGCATCTTCGTATGGACTTGAATTCAGAGGAATCAAAATAAATATCGTCTGTCAAAATCTTGATCAAAGCAGGAAATCAATGAAGAATAATAACCAAGAATAGTTCCAACTTCTCTAAATAAGCATTTTGCTGTAAACAATTAACAAACATACATGTCCACAACATACTATTGAAAACAACTGTTTTAATGTGAAATTAAAACATAACGAGTCTATGTTACTATATCACCGTGTTAAAAAAGGAGGAGGAGAGGGGGAGATCGCAATGGGGCCGCCATTTTGTTCATCTTTCCATCCGCTGGCAAGTTTATAGACACCCTATTCTATACTTCATAAACATCAAGCAGAGAAAGTACAATCTAATGCAAGCAATTGTCTGTTCAGTCAGTTAATACCGTAAATTATTATATACAGACAGTTATTTGACTACTGTCGATTATACGTGCACATGATTATGATGCAAAGCGAGAAGTGTCTGCATGAAATCAAGTAAATAATAACACTACTGTATATTATTGGACGGAATTATGTTCTACTGTGCACTATTACGTTGTAATTATACATATTATTAAAGCGATATCTTGAAAGCAAACGGGTATAAATAATGTTTTGGTATATTTGATGCAACCTGTATTACGTCTTATTTGTTTTAACTGTCTTAAATATCGTGACACACGCGGCATTGCGTGACCGCTATTGATCATTGTCTAAAGAGGGCCAACGACGGTATTATCATAATTATTGTTCAACATATTCGGACATGTTTTCCATATAATTTCGTAAATGCCATTTATTAAGTCAGTCGACGTTTATGATGTAGTCCTCTAACACCAGTGGACGTTGGTGTTCTGGTCGATGAGCCTGGTTGGGTTAACGAAAGGGAGAGAGCGCACAAATCTCAACACGAAGTTCTTGAGTTCGAGACCCATACTAACTAGTATAACTTATCGCCGTAATAAAACGTTCGCATGGTCTGTTTTCCATACCAGTTAAACGGTGGAAAGTAAAAACCAACAATTACCTTCTAGTGCAACCACTCGGTCCGGTGCTTCACGTTTAAGTAAAACATACCGATTACAAATCTATTTAATTTCGTTCAATTTAAAGGCTAAACTCAACAAATGTCGAAACATCGGTAAGAAAATGTAGTCCAAACAATTACCCTTTCTGTCTCCTTATATATTGCAACAATATATAGTTAAGTGGGTTTTGAAGTGCATAAAAGTACATAAAACATATTTGGACGATCTCTTGGGCTTTGGCATATTTCTGTGTTATATAAAGCAGTGTCTATTCTTCAATGACTCTCAAGTTACCAATGCAATTCCGCTTACGAATTTTATGTCATGGAAACCCTATTATATCTTGATTTGTAAAAGTACGGGAAAGGTTTTGGTGTGAGTTACTGTTTTTGGTGTTTCCCATTGATACATGCGTTGCTTGTAGGGGTAGTGTCTTAAATCAATGTAATGGCCAATAGAAAGGCCAGTTATGTCTATCAACAAATTAGTTGGGAGCAGTCAGGGCCGGGAGTTGACATATTTGCTCCCAGTAGTTCAAACGTTAACAAAAAATACTGCCGTGGCCTGCAATGTTACCTAATCAACACTAGAAGACAATTTCAGAAAGATAATTACTAATAGTTTACATGTAAAAGCATTTTATGTGTAGGTGTGCTACACATTATTTCACTGTTTAAAGCCTTCATGTCAATCATAGTTGGGTGGAAAGTTAAAATATTTATGTATTCACCATTGCAAGTTCAAGGTANCAGGCAACGTCTATGATGGAGTCCTCTAACACCAGTGGACGTTGGTGTTCTGGTCGATGAGAATGGTTGGGTTAAAAGTTAAAATATTTATGCATTCACCATTGCAAGTTCAAGGTAATGACAATAACATATGGTTTATTGATGGCTTGTTATAAGTGGACGGTCGCATCTATGCAAGAGTAAAACAAAACAACACACATTACACACACATAAATAAAACTGTTTATCACATCCGTTGAACGTTCACTGCCAAGCTTGGGTATTGAAGCAACACTTTTGCGGACGAAAAACCCGAATGTACCTTTTGGTTCTTACGTGTAACTTTTGCTTCGTCATTCCATGTAGCAAAAATACTGTGTGGGTTTGTCTTGGTAATTGACAGTGAAGGGCGACGCAAATGGTTTCTACACTATTGAATCCATAGAACCGTTTTCATAAAAATGCAATTGTTCTCTTCTACCATGTATCCCTTGTTTGTAGCCATTTGTATTGTGAAACCAATTGAGAAATGATGCAGTATGGGCAATAATAAAGCATTGACAACCGCAATTCAATCCTTTCCCTAAATGAATTGTAATTATTGCAGTAATGAGAATAGTAAAAATACATTTAAGACGACAATTCAATCGAATTTCATTTAACTTACGACATTTCGCTGTATGGACGATAGGACGACATCTTTTACATGCGTATAAATGCAGAAAAGTCGTTTTTGGAAATTATAAGATGCTTTGTTGTACATAAATGTATTGTATGAATGATAAACATAGTTTTAGTCACGCACACAAGAAAAATGCTACGCATATTATTGTTCAATATGCCATTGCGAATCGAGTGCAATTTAATATCAATAAAACCATCAAAATGATAATTGGTCACATTATTTTCTAAAACATCGCAGTCCTGGCACTGTAAAATTAAACGCTTTTATTAAATTCACATACATATCCACTGTTATAACGCTCCAATGAAAAAGCGCTTAACACTGTGGTTGTGTGTTTCCTTTAGCAATCACCTGTAGAACATCAAGCTTATAAAAATTACTTCATGTCCTTTATTTGAAAAATGCGGATATTATAGGAGATCAAGAAAAAGATAAGTGTTGAATAAGTGCAGCCCACTCAACGCGAAAAGGTGATGATCCTTCTGCTGCTGATAATAATGACAAATAAATGTTTTCTGCTTTCACACTCAACTAGTTTTTATCATATCATCTTCACACTCTGAAACATATTTATGTAACTTACAACTGTCCTACTTTAATCAGTGGTAGGAGAGAATAAGTGAAGAAATAGTTTTATGAACACTTCGAACGTTATATGACATGGCGGTAATTGCTGAACAATTATACGCGACTAAACTAACATGTTCCATTTAATTTATTATTGCAATATATATTATGTCGTTAATCGTTTTACGGTAACCAATAGACACTATAGCATTAAGTACGTTATTGTCATTCAACACATATTCCTGAAAAGACACGTGAATTGTGAATAATGTCTATTCTATGATATTCTTTTATATTGAATAATGAATAATTGTTATTCGATTCTGTCCTGTTCTGTTCTGCTTTGCTCTGTTTGTTCTACTATATTCTATTATGAAAAATATAATTGATTGTTGTAGGGGTTTGCATACTCACGATTTTAATTTGTACATTATGTCTACTCTGAACGTTTTATTTTTAAAATTATGTTTAACTTAATGTGCTTATTTTTATGTTGTATGAATTTAAACAACCACGTAAATTTAAAACCGCTATTTTGAACATGTTGTACGTTTACTGCACAAAACATAAAATTATGGGCGCCGTAATATAGTGCCCATATCTTGACAAAAGATGATGCTATCCTGGGAAATAACACTTATTGGGCATATGAGTAATATCTTTCTATAAATCAAATTGTAGATAATATTTGTGCATTCCTAGATAAAGTTTGTTTAAGATTACAGCGCGTGCCCTTGAAATATTTCGTTTTTTTTTTCTAAGAAAACATCGGTACAAAAATTTACACGGATTGTGATTTGTTGTCTGACATGTTGTCCTGTCTTGTTTAGGCAAATGACTCATTGCCTTAAATACAGTACTTCCGGAGGCCGATGGTACATTTGTACAATGTTGGTCATCTCTATTCTCACGCAAATACATTATATTATTTGCAATGAAAGTAAGTAGTGATACAATATCCGTCTCATTTAGATCCTCAATTGTAATAAATAGCGGAGTAGCAGACGTTATATGTAAAAGATCAAGTTTTCCTTTATATGATTTTCTTTTATGAAAGATAACTGACATATTGACAGATATGTCCATTATTGTAACTTCAAAGGATGTTAAATATTTGAATAACCGAAAAATAAGGCAAACCAATTAAGCAATTAAACTTATTAGTAAACACATTCGTATGTACATGTACATCACTGTTCAAGTTAATATCAAGGAAGTACATGCTTGCTTTACGCGTATGTTTGGGAATGTAATGTTCCCAATAAGCGATCAACAAATATACTATTCGATAAATCCATGTTCTTAAATTTACAAGTTTGTAATATAATCAATGCATTTGGATACGATAAATACATCAACGACATAATACTATGCTTCTGGAGTTACTGTATTGATATTGGCATAACTGTGTGTTGCGGAAGTAATCATTGAAAACATCTCACACAGGAAATATGAATTAATAAAACCAAGTTCCCCAATGCGGTGTAATACGTGCATAGCGATTATTGGCTTCGAAAAGATATTAACCAACTTTAATACTTGATACAACATTATCATTTATGGTCTCTTTGTTATTGAATCCTTTATAAAATAGTTAAAGTCATTAATGTAAGCATTCTAGTGTCTCAGTCTAAAACCAGTTCATGAATATGAACGAGGAACAATAAATAAAATAATATAATACTGATCTAATATAGCAACCAAGGTTACGCCCATACCGAAACTAATTCGTATTTGTAGAACCAAAAAATGTGTCTCTGTTTGTATGAACACATATTCAGAGGATAGTGTGGATTTCCCTATAGTAAATATATTTTGTACAATTATTTTATTTTTTTCACTGTAAAGCAGACATTTGTTTGTGATTGCATAAAACATAATTTTTGTTGATCATGAATCTACGTATTTTAAGCTATAAACAGAGACGTTACCAATTTCTGTTCAGTTTTAGAAGGAAACCCGACAACCGTACCATTACCACCAAAAGGCTGCATTTGGAAGTTCTTTATTTAATTGACACAATTCAAACGTTAAGCAACCTCATTTAAACGCATTTTGTTTACCGAAGTCATGATAAACGTATGTAAATACAGAAAAAGAATTGTATTAGCCACGAACAGCGTTGTTATCTTAAGGAACAATACACATAAACGGTTTCTGTCTAATGCAGCATTAAGAAGATGCCGCGTGCAGTAAAATGCAAATTATATTCTGTCACACTCGAGGAACAAATCATTAAATAGTTCGTTCGTTAGGCGACACCATATTTTCTGCGCATCAGGTGGTCGCCGGGGATGTTTTGGCCGCCAGCGTTAAAGAATATAGTATAAACACAAAGAAAATAAAAAGACTACAATTTGGCTATCTTATCAGTTAAAATACCTCTTTGTAAGGTGAGATTTGTTTTCAAACCTTGTTTCCGCATTTGCAGAAAACTGCTTATTGTAATATTTGACTTCATTGAATTATGTGACGAAATATCATTCAAATTAAAATCAACGAGTTGTTACGTTTCAGGCACTTTACCAAGACACATTTCCGCGCCTAATTATTCAGCAATACGTCCGGAATCATGGGGACTCAATGTGTAGAAGAAAATCTTGAGTCCTCTAATATTGATGAAGGATTCAAACAAGTGCTTGTGTATACTGACATTTGTTATTATAACAAGACAGTTGATATAAACATCCAGAAACGATGCGATATATTACTCTATTTTAGATATGCCTCGATCTGTGAAAAGGGGATTTAATGCTTGTGCGTAAAGTGTTGTCCCAGATTAACATGTGCAGTCCGCACAAGCTAATCAGGGACGACACTTTCCGCTTTTATGATATTTTTCGTTTAAATAAAGTCTCTTCTTAGCAAAAATCCAGTTTATGCGTAAAGTTTCGTCCCTGATAAGCCTGTGCGGACTGCACAGGCTGATCTGGGACGACACGTTACGCACATGCTTTCACCCACCCCCCTTTTCACAGAGCGAGGCTCATACAGGGCTGCTGACAAACGCGGTTATCAGCAAGGAAACATGAGATGGCCATAGACAACAGCGTTATTTCTACAGTATTGAACAATCGTTTTCATAACAAATCAAAACGCCATTTGTTATTTNTAAAAAGACTACAATTTGGCTATCTTATCAGTTAAAATACCTCTTTGTAAGGTGAGATTTGTTTTCAAACCTTGTTTCCGCATTTGCAGAAAACTGCTTATTGTAATATTTGACTTCATTGAATTATGTGACCAAATATCATTCAAATTAAAATCAACGAGTTGTAACGTTTCAGGCACTTTACCAAGACACATTTCCGCGCCGAATTATTCAGCAATACGTCCGGATTCATGGGGACTCAATGTGTAGAAGAAAATCTTGAGTCCTCTAATATTGATGAAGGATTCAAACAAGTGCTTGTGTATACTGACATTTGTTACAGTTGATATAAACATCCAGAAACGATGCGATATATTACTCTATTTTAGATGAGCCTCGATCTGTGAAAAGGGGATTTAATGCTTGTGCGTAAAGTGTTGTCCCAGATTAACATGTGCAGTCCGCACAAGCTAATCAGGGACGACACTTTGCGCTTTTATGATAGTTTTCGTTTAAACAAAGTCTCTTTTTAGCAAAAATCCAGTTTATGCGTAAAGCTTCGTCCCTGATAAGCCTGTGCGGACTGCACAGGCTGATCTGGGACGACACGTTACTTACATGCTTTCACCCCCCCCTTTTCAAAGAGCGAGGCTCATATAGGGCTGCTGACAAACGCGGTTATCAGCAAGGAAACATAAGATGGCCATAGACAACAGCGTTATTTCTACAGTATTGAACAATCGTTTTCATAACAAATCAAAACGCCATTTGTTAGTTATTTGGAATTGATTTATAGTGATTTAAGCAGTTAAGAATTCAATAATTTGTAGGATTCGATATAAAATAAATAGAATAAGTGTCCGGAACTTAAATGCGCGGGCTTAAATTCATTCATACCCCTTTGTTTGTTGATCAATTTTATAGTTAACAAATGTTGGTGCCTTCTTGTTGTTTATATTTCTACCAACTATCGACTTGTATCATTTGCAAAAAATCGACAATAACGAATAAGACACATGAATTTAATGCAGATTTTAATAGACAATTAAATCGGATATAACGGAGCATAAGGGAGCGAATATTGTGCGTACGTTCATTCTAAATAAATCGTTTAGCCAAAAATAACAAGAAGATAAAATATAATGGGTTGTGTAATATCTTAGGCACAACACTTAACATTTAAAGTTAAGAATCTAAGGAAGAATATTCAATCTTTTTGAATTTCTGTATAGTGCACAATTAATACAAAATATTTAAGGCGTTACTCAGTATGTAATCAACACTAAATAAATAAATACTAATAAAAAATAATACAAAAGTTATGACTATAATGCCACATTAGTCTTTTCGCTCTTCGGTATGCCTCTTTAAATAAACATGACAAATGAAACATTATCAGGAGGGAAATTCGTGTCCGCTAGTTTTATATTTAAAGGCCAATGATCGATAACAATACATGGGGTAGGGTGGGGTGGGGGTAAATAGGCTAAAGTTTAGCCTAACCTCACTAAGTCCAAAAAAAATAAAAATGCTAACTTGTGCAACCAGTATTGTTTATGCACCGTAAATTGGAAAAAAAATATTCCACCTTTCAATAAGTTTCCCCGTCTTGTATCACACTCGTTTATTAATTATGCTGCTTTTTTGTTAATGGGGGTCAACTCACGGTCGTTATCGTTGCCGCTTTGGGCTAAGAACCTAGCTCTATTTCCTGTCATGTCGGTCAATGCATGTGTTACCGGAACATTAATTGGTATTAACAATAATTACATTATCCCAAGTCAATGTACTTGCGGATGTTGCAATATAGCGTAAGCGCACTATTTTCAGCACCCAGCATCATGATAAGTAACATATGTGGTAATGTTTAGGTAGAAGTAGAACATGTTGCAGTAGTGGTAGTAGGCGTACATGTTTTAGTGGAAAAAAATATTCTTAGTAGTAGTAGTAGTAGTAGTAGTAGAAGTAGTAGAA
>VMBQ01003064.1:0-37937 GCA_007657795.1 Dreissena rostriformis
TGTGAATAAAAGTGAGGTATAATAATTCAAACTATTGACCGGTCAACATTTCGAAATATTCACCGGTAACAGTTTAAAACATTGCAATATTACTTTTTTCGATGATAAAATATCAAAAAAAAATAATTATCATGTATATAAGGCATCAGGCAATAGTACTCACTAACAGCGCATACTCTTAAATGATACTTATACACAGAGCATTCCACTCATTAACAAGAGCATACAATGCCTATTTGAGTCTCGTATTAAATAACAACTCCACGGATATTCCCATTGCGTGATTCGCTGATGATAATCATCTGACATATTTCGTTAACAGATTTTTGTTGGTCGAGTCAACAACTTAAAATAAAAGCTTCTTTCTTTACTGTATCGGAAGATGATCATATCTTTTTTAAAGTCTCGTTTTTGCGATTTTTACGAAGATGAACTTTAACAGTACACCGGTTGGTGTCGATGGCAATCATAACTGAATGCTTAACTTTAAGAACGCAAGCGTTAAATTTAATTATCTGTTTATACGGGCTAGCGTTTGAAACGTCTTATAACATGCCCTTAATATTAGTGTTGAACAAAACAAAATACGTATACTAACCAAAACAAATCAAATATTTATAATTAATTACATTTTTGTATGTTCTTAATGTTTTAATCAATCTGGGGGATCAAACAGAGCTGATCCGTCAAACATCCTAGCAAAACCACATAAAATATGAGCCTCGCTATGGGAACGCGAGGCTTAATTCAAGTGCGCAAAGCGTCGTCCCACATTAGCTTGTGTAGTCCGCACAGGCTAAGCAGCGACGACTATTTTCGCTTTAATGATATTTTTTTGTTTAAGGGTTGCTCTTCTTAGCGAACATCTAGTTTTGGAGGAAAGTGTCGTCCCTGAGTGGATTTTTTTTTAAGAAGAGACTTCCTTCAATCAAAAAATACCATGAAGGCGGAAAGTGCCGTACCTGATAAGCCTGTTTGGAGTGCACCGGCTAATCAGGGACGACATTTAACGCATATGCATTTAACCCCGTTTTCCCAGAACGAGGCTCATATTTTTCAAAAATGCATTATGCCACAAGCGAATTGATATGTTGACACATGTACTGCCCAGTAAGCATTCCACTCACCTGCTCTGATCATTTGAACAAGGAAACTTACAGTGCAAAGTTGCAAACAACTATATGGCAAAACCCGTTTAACACGTCTACAGTTGAAATTACCGCTACGCGCTTAATTAGGTATACCATTGTCTACCCACCGTAATTGGCAAATAATAGCTTTACCCGTTCAATGCAGGATTTCAAGTATTCATTCCAATAGTTAAATGTTTCAATACGAGGAGTTTTAACTCTACCAGGGGTAATAGTTATTGTCTTTTGTCTTGTATCTCGTTAAGGATTCCTCAATTCAGAACAATAGCGTGCCGAGGTCTGTGTGTGTATATTTGGCTTCGGAACTGGTAAAGCTAGATATCGGGTAAGCCCAAACAGCGGGCTTATGTAAACCAGCTGGCAGTAGGGCGTTGCCGACAGTCGCAGAAGACCGTTTCGCGGAGTTGGGCGCGTGCTTGGGCTTCTATCTTGATCCCGTGTTTACTCGGACTAGTTGCAGAAGACGCTATCCGGACTCAATGGACTTGAATAACTCATAGAAAGAAATTTATTTATTTTCGATAGTGACAAATACGACATTTTCAGCTTAGTTTTTTTTCGTTTTGTTTTCATTGGAATCGAAACTCTCTATTGTCTCTTCAATATAAATTGGTTATGTAATATGACATTTTCATAGAAAGAAAGTGTTCGTACTGAAAATGTGGAAGCCCGTTTTTCTTGGAGTATTCATGCTGGCGGCGCTTGTGGTTCCCACTCACGGGCGTAAGTATAGTTACTGAGATATGGGAAAAATGGACTTAATGCATGTGCGTGAAGTGTCGTCACAGATTTGGCCTGTGCAGAATTAACAGACTCATCAGGGAGACACTTTCCGCTTAAATTGAATGTTTCGTTCAAATGAAGTATCTTATTAGCGAAAATACAGTTAGACGGAAAGTGTTGTCCCTGATTAGCCTGTGTGGACTTCACAGGCTGATCTGGCACGACACTTTACGCACACACATTAAGGTCAGTTTTCCCAGAACGGCATTAAACCCTGTTTTCCCCAAACGAGGCTTATATCATGATCAACTGGGCATAATTGTTAACATCGCATACTCCTGTTCCCATATGTATCGACATCATAACCCTCTTCTCGATGTTCTTTATCATTCGGATGAGTATTGTCAGTCGGTGTTCCTCATCTTCATCTTCGTCGCCATGAGTCGATCTCAATCATAAAGTCATCGTACATAATTGTCCTTTTAATTGTGTTATTTTTTATAGTGTTTCTATCAAAGCGAAAAACATAAGTGTTGTCATCTTTAGTGGTGGTAATATTGTACGACAGTGTGCTCCATGCCTTCTTATATTTACATGTAATAACATTAATTAAGTTTTTTGTATCAACCGATAAAGTATTTCAATTATGTATAGCCTTATGTTGTCTCACACTTCAAAGCAACTCAATCAGCATGCAGACAAATTAAATGGGTGTCAGTTGTTATATAATTTTCAGTTATTTAAGCTTAATTCAAATTTCAGTCTAGCCTACAAACGGCTTATTTATTCAGATCTAAAATTAAACTCGTGACTTGAATTGTGTATTTTACTGAATTTATGTGATGTGGAAGTATAGATTTGAAGATAATCACGTAATAACACTATAGCAATTCTTTATTTGAACGCCGGTCTTTTGTTGATTTTAGTTTTTTTGATCATCAAATACGAGTGTTTGATTTACACATCGTGACAAAACGCTCTATTTTTGTGTTTAGCTTCGGTCATGCATTTTCTATCAACAAAAATGTCGCCTATAACAATCGATGAGCATTTCTGCATTTGAAAGATCACTTCATATTTGAATTGGTTTGTTGGACAACTATCCTGCTTTCTTCTCCGCTCAAAACTCGAATCGAAACTAAATATTGTCGGGAAAATATGTCGAACTAAATATTTGCAAAAACATATTCATGAAAAGAATCAAACAGTCAAACAACACAATACTGATATGGCAATGGTCCTTTTTTTATGAAACTTTTCCCCGGTTATTTCTGTATATTTTAAATGCTTAGTACTCAGAACATACACGAATGAAACAATAAAAATTCAAATAGTTTAATCATTATTGTTCTGAATATGCATTCAATGATATGTTTGTATATATACAATAAATGGTTAAAGTTTTATTTAACGCCGTGAAGTGTTTTTTTTTATTGTTGAACATTAAAGAGAAGTTACGTAACCATTTTAAAGGCGGAACCACGCCTAGGGCGTGTTTCCGGTCGCGCATGCGCAAATAAATTTCAATTGCGACAAGTTTTTTTAACTAGTTAAGTATTGAAACAGCAAAATATTTGAAGACAATGAAGCATTATTCAGTCGAGTAAACATGTCTTTTGTCGGGTAGTCTAGATTGAGCCTATTGTTTCTTATCGATTGAAAAATGTCATTCAAAATTCATGTCGTGCCTAGTTTTAAATTACGCTGACTTTTTGTTTGCACGTAGAATTATTTAAATGGGTCGATATTGGAATCATTTGAAAATACAATACACATTGTGACGTAATTAATAATATTGTTCGTTGAAGACACACAGGAACAAACACCAATTCACAACAGTTTTCATCTCGATTTATTTCTGTTGAATATTTTCTTATACAACGCTTGCTACAGTTCGTGAAATACAGTCTAACAGCGCAGGCTGGCCAACATGGCCGCCGCGACTCGAAAGCGTGACCTGTCTCTTTGCTGGCTAAAGGCGGACTCCTTAAATATACTAAAATTCTGGGCACTGAGAAACCACTATTCAAGTATTTACACGCTTATCAAACATGGTGATATAAAGTCTTAATGTACAATTATAGTTCCATAAAATCATGTTTCCCATCGCACATTTTGTATGATCAATGCAACCAGGCAAACAAGATAATACTGTCCGATTCAAGTTTGTTTGATTAATGTTAATAAGGTCGGCCTATTTCAATAGTTATATGAGATAATATCACTTGAATGGCTTGTTAAGTATACAGTCTCTAGATTTTGATCTTTCAACTTGTTGACTTAGTCTATTCTTCAAACTCTACAATGAATACACGGATATTTCGTGTTCCTACTTGCTAACAATAAACCTTCAAACATTCTGGACCAGTTTTTACTTNAATGTCAATTTTTCTAGCAATACTATTCTAGATTAGAACTGGAGTTCTACCGCTAAGCACATCGTATTATCAATTTATAAAACATATAAAAGTACAATTCTCTTTTCATTAACGTATTTTTTTAAAGTCGTGTTTCACGCAAAACGCATTCCACTGGTGTAATCAAGTGAATGTCTAAACACGCGCCTTGCGGCCATTATAAACACAGAGCCGCTTTGGGGAAATTGGGCTTTATGCATGTGCGTTAAGTATCGCCCCCAGATTGGCCTGTGCAGTTCGCACAGTCCTCCCGTTTGTATTGAATTTCTCGTTTAATGAAAGTCTATTCTATACAAAAATCTACTTAAGTGAAACGTATCGTCCATTAATAGCCGATGCGGACGAAACTGTACGCACATGCATTCAGCGCAGTTTTCCAAGAGCGCGACTCGATAACGATCTTTACTTAAAACGGAAATGTTGATGATGTACCAGCTGTTGTGTTACTAATAAGGAAGCTTTGTTCTAAGGTACTAAAATACGATGTAAACAGTCGAGCACGCTTGCAAAAATGCGTCTAGATTTTTTTATTCATTTTACAGATTTTCGTAATGTTTATAAATAGATAATTATTTTTTTAAACATCCGTTGTTTACGTGCGGTGCAATATAAATACTGCAGGGTATTATGAATGGTAAAAAAACACACACCCAAAACAGTCTCACGTAATCTACTCGCGTTTATTAATTTTAAACCGGATTTCGTTTCGACGAGCTATAGAAAATGTATCGTTTGTGTCATTTAGTAATTTTCAAAAAATAAAACCGGGGAATATTGTGTACGCATGACTCAACTCATGCGCACAATGATTAAGTTTGAATTGCTTCTAATTACAGGATATGTTATTGTCGCGGGAACAAAAAAAATTGAGCATATATGCTTTTGGAAAAGAATTTGGCATTCAAACATGTCGGGAGAATATAGATCCATAAATATCGGCTTTGACATCGACCAGGATAATATTGATGGCGTAAATAAACACAACTAAACAGGAACAAACTAACATTGAAATATGAATGCTAACGAAATGTATGGCCATACATTATTTTTAATTAATTAACGGAAAGGCAACATGAGCCTTTTTCAAAATCACGCTATTGTACATATGTTTCTTGTTCTGAGAAAACTGGGCATAATGCTTGTGCGTAAACTGTCATTCCAGATTAGACTGTGCAGTCCGCACAGACTTATCAGGGACGACACTTTCCGCCTTAATTGGATTTTTACTAAGAAGAGACTTCATTTAAACGAAAAAAGTCATAAAAGCGGAAAGCGTCGTCCCTGATTAGCCTGTGCGGACTGCACAGGCTAATCTGGGACGACACTTTGCGCACATGCATTATTCCCAGTTTTCTCAGAACGCGACACATATAGGCTTACCTGTATGCAGGTCAAAATGTCTTGAAAAACATTTCCGTTGAAGTCTTTATTAAATGGTTTCTTGAAAAGTATGTTTTATTTTAATATACCCTTAGATGAATAATTTACTTTTGGGCTTTGGAAAATTTGTTAGCAGTAAAATCGTTATTTATGAAAGGTACATGAAGTACTATTGATGACGGGACAGCTGAGTTGCACGATTCTCACAATATTTTTGGCCTTGTATCTATCTTTTTTTCCTAACGATTTTATATACATTTAATAGTGGTACTCAGTTTTAAAAAAGCGTGGACAATGCATTGTTTTAATAATATATAGGAATGGAACGTTGATATACCCCTTTAAACAAACCTGTACCTTATTTCTTGGAATATAACATATAGGATGTGGTTAAATTGTCGATATATTTCGCAAACACTTACACCTAAGAATATATCTGATCGTTTGGTGTCATATTTGTTTATTGAGGTCGATCAATTTAAAATTAAACGCTAGACCTTAATCTTCCCGTTCACTTTCTAAAATCGTGGTAAAAGAGAAACTGCATCAAATGTCATTGATAATGAACAGTAAGTTTGTTTGCAATTAAAGGAAGCATCCACATGATGTATTCTCTCAAGTTGAGCCGAGTTACAATTTTTTGGCACGAGCCCTTGTATAGTAACCCGATCATATATCTTGCCACGGATATCTATTGTGTTATCTTAAACATTGAAATAATAACATGTCTTATTGTTCTGTAAATAAGATACTTAATTTAACTGCGGATAAGAATATAACCATCATGAAAGGCACTACTGTTCGCAATATAATTTTATTCAAAGAGACTTGTTCACAGGCTTGAGCATTTTTTGAAGTATTTTAATGACATAACATGACAAATTAAAATTAGCCTCGCTCTGGCAAAAACGGGTCCTTATGCATATACGTAAAGTGTCGCCCAAGATTAGCCTGTACAGTCCGCTTTTATGGAATTTTTCCTCTTAAGGAAGTCTCTTCTAAACGAATATCCAGAAAAGGCGGAAAGTGTCATCCCCGATTATCCTGTGCGGACTGCACATGCCAATCTGGTACGAAACTTTACGCACATGCATTAGCCCCGTTTTCCCAGAGTGCGGTTAATATAACAGGGGAAAACTTGCTCCCATTAAGATTCGAACACGTTTTCTCTGGATCATTAGTCGTATGCGATCGGTGTTTTAAGTTCCTTGCATGTGGTCTAGTAAGATAATATATCATGATTATTGTAATATTTGGCATCATAATTTATTTTATAAAATTAATGATTTCACTTTGATAAAATCTCATTAAGAATGGAATATATTCATTAAGTGTTAATTTTCCACTGTACAAATTTGGATGATCTCACGGCGACACAAAAATCGAAAAAAAAAAAATATTCTGATAGTATTTATTATTATATAAGATCTAATATAACTTGTTGAGCAACATGGAGTTAACGGCTGATTAAATTACGCTGCGTTAGGGTACTTAACAGAGGTAAAGCTTAACGCCGTTAACGGTAATGTTATCTTAAGGATGCTTTGAGAAACCGGGCCCAGGCATTTAGCCCAGTTTTCTCAGAACGCCGCTAGTATGGACTTTCAAAGCAAACTAATTTAAAAATCTGCTCTGAAACGTAAGAAGTAATATTTGGCATGTAACACCATATTGTGCTCCTTTTCAAGTCTCCTCAAACCATGGCTCTGGCGGTCAAAATTGTCCATGCCCCAGTTGTTGCTTTTTATACTATCAAAACTAACTTCTACAACTTGTATAATTACTAGTTGTATATATAGGTACTTCAAATATAGCAGTAGTAGACGATCCTGAAGTACCACTACTACTTCAATTACAACTTCTGTAACACCCGCTACTACAATAACTACTACCGGTATTACAACTATAAGTGTTAATGCTGGTGCTGCTGCTAAAACTACTTGTACGTATGCTGCTGAAACTGCGACCGCTGATAATACATCTACTGATACAATTACTAGTATTACATCTTCTTTTACACTTTCTGCTTCTGAAACTATAACTATAAGTACTAAAACTACTACAAAAACCACATGTACTTCCACTAAAGCAACAACTACTTCTGAAACTACTTTTGCTTCATCTATTTCAATAATTAATTTTATATCAATTATAAAACTTCAATTATCGTTAGAATAATTGAATATATTACTACACCTTCTATCACAACGAAAAATACAACCGTATTTACTACCACAATTACATGTATAATTGCTGCGACCACTTCTTACATAATTTTTAACGTCTACTTCAAATGCTGCAACTACAATTAATCAGAAACGACTACAATAACTTCTTTTACAACAACTACTATACCGTAACTAACGCATTATAGACAAGTCAGTTCTTGTTCGTCTGCTGTTATTGGTTGGTTGGTTAATCATGAGTTCAATCTTAAGTTGGGTTTTGATTATTTAGTCAAACAACAAAATAATCGCTGTAAAACTTGCCCATAAGGTGTTCTACAGTTGTTGGCTTCTACTAACCCGACCGACCCACCTTTGTGTCGACTTGACACTTTTTTAATAGAGTTTCTGATAGTAGGGAGATTCGATTTTATTAACCGAATTAACTAGTAAGTTCGCGTTTATTTTTGCACCAGTCGATTATATGCGGTAAATTAAATGAACAAGAAATTTACTTAAGAAAGAATGTTCAATATATTTGGAAAATGTATGCATCTCATTGCAATGTTTATTATAGTAATACAAACTTAGCCGCCCTATCCATCCTATTTTTGGAGATGTTAGTTACATTACGGTAATGTTAGGCAAAATGCAGGCCAAAACTGACACAGCATAGTCGCATATATGTGTCGTGTTCTGAGAAAACTGGACAAAATGTTTGTGCGTAAAGGGTCATCCCAGATTAACCTGTGCAGTCCGCACAGGCTAATCCTGGACGACACTTTCCGCCTAAACTGGATTTTCGCTAAGAAGAGACATCATTTTAACGAAAAATTCCATAAAAGCGGAAATTGTCGTCCCTGATTAGCCTGTGCGGAATGCACAGGCTAATCTGGGATGACAATTTACGCACAAGCATTTTGCCCAGTTTTCTCAGAAGGCGACTCATATTTCATATTCACAACACAATTGATTTAATAAATGCTTGATGAAATCGAAACAATTATCGCATCATCGTTTTTTTTCTGTTGATGAAAAACTCTTGGTCGTTCTACATGAGACTTTTTCAAAACCAGATCTATCGATCTCGCCCTTTTAATAATACAAATTAAAATTTTAAATCGTTGTTTATTGACCAATTAGCAGCTATAAATCGAAATTGAAATTTTATCAAACTATAGTACAATAGGGCTTGAAACAACCAGGTTTGAAGAAATATAAAATTGTATTTATAGAAAAAATATCTTAACCATTTATTGCTTGTTAAAATAAAAATTTGATTAAAGCTCACGAATTATGAACTTATTATTTCAGTTGATGTTAATTTATGTATGAACGAAATATTAGTATTGAAGAACACTCAATACGGCCATTTTGAAGCTTTATGTTACGAGTAGTTTATTCTATGTTTTAAAGTTCTAGAAAACCTGTCACAACTTGGAAAATTATCCATTTGAAACAGACGAACACATCCCATAGAAACCTGACATGTTATGCATTTGCAAAACAACAATAAGCTCTTGTTAAATCCCATCGAATCATGCAATGTTGGCAATCAAACCCAGTGTTTTATTGCCCTATTTACACTGTTAAAGTCACGCAATGCACTCGTACTCTTGCACTCTGGACCAGTAGACGATTTATTGCATATCTTACGGAGGCTACGGAGACTCTTGCAAACGTTTCGATCAGAACGTACCTAATTTTAAGTCCCAGTGTAACCCTTAATTGTCCGATCCCTCTCACCAATCTGTGGTGTTACATCCGGTTGTTCGGCATCCCTCTGTTGTCATGATATCAGCTGATGATCACTACAATTATGCAACAGAGCAACATTTCAAGTTTGTTCGAATCATGTCCCTGGCGTCAAAAGTTGACCCGCACTGGGCTTTACTTATTTCCCATATAAGTTCCCCTCGCACATATTTCTCATGGGAAGCTTGTATGGTAGCCCGGATTTCGTGTGTGCGTTTACTTTTTCTTCTAATGCGGTGCTGGGGTATTTGAGTCACGTTTGTGACAAAAGCCTAGTTTATAGTGGAACAGAGGTGGTAAGTATAAACGTTTTATTCAATCAAGGCGTATTTATTGCTAAAAAGTAACACACTGTCAAGTGCATGTCTCAATCAAATATGAATCAGTATTAATAACACGATATGGTCATTAACAATAAACAATTTAAATTATGTTATAATAATTGAGCCTCGCTCTGGAAAAACGGGATTAAATGAATGTGCGTAAAGTTTGCAAATTAAACAAATACTAAAATACTATAAAGTAACAGTAGGTTTCGTATTAAACAACATTTTTATTAAGAAAAGTCGTACACGCTGTCCACAGACAGCTCTTGTTAATAAAACGTCGTATTACATTAATCGAAAATCGCTTGTTCTAACAAAAACTCGCTAAAATTCATTTGAAAAAAATACCGTTATAAAACAACGCATACACCATTTAAAGCATTCTATTAATAAACAAATATGGGTCTCGCTCTGTGAAAACGGGGTGTAATGCATGTGTGCAAAGTGTCGTCCCAGATTAGCCTGTGCAGTCCGCACAGGCTAATCAGGTACGACACTTTCCGCTTTTATGATATTTTTCGTTTAAAGAAATACTAATCTTGACGAAATTCCAGTTTAAGCGGAAAGTGTCTTCCCTGATTAGCATTAGCCTGTGTGGACTTCACAGGCTTATCTGGGACGATACTTTACGAACATGCAATAAACCCCCTTTTCACAGAGCGATGCTCAATTGATTTCTTTTCTATTTATTGTGTGATCGGTCAATAAACAACCATTTAACGAACGCTCTGATGCGTACAGGAATTAAACCACAATGGGCATTTTTTCAAGTAGCCTGTTTTACGATACTCGAGTTATTTCACACGCAAAAAAGAATATACTTTGACAGAAATCTGCCAAATCTATATGCAAGAGAATTACTGTACATGTAATAGTTAATTTAGCGAATACGAGATTAGCAAAGTCTAGCAAACATGATCGAACACTCTTCATGGAATACCAAACAAAAGTAATCGAGAAAATCGAGGGTCGGTCTTTTAACAACTTGTTAAGGCTTAATGCTTACTTAATACGAGCTACTAATGTCTGTCGGTTACTTTCTGAAAGAAATATCGTAGCCTCATTTTATACTGAACGTGTGATTCCTTACTCTATTCTTTATTGAAACATGCTCTTCTTGCTGGATACATCGTAAATAACTATAACAAAAACAATATTAAAATTAACGCCGTTTATCTTTTTGAAGACAAGACAGAACGTTTTCTATTTTGCTTAGTTTTTTAACCATGGCGAAAATTCCAGTTATTCATTCTGAAAAACATGTCTGAAGGTCAATTAAGGTGAAAACCTGGGTTAGACAGCTACGCCGAAAAATGATTATATTGAAATAGACGACCATGTCCCTTTAAACGCGTTTGTCTATTACAATTGTTATTTACTAGACGCCCTCGTCAGGTCAACGCTTGCACGGTTGGCAAGCCACAACGGTGTTTTAATTGCCGTATCAGTGCAAGCGAGCCGTAACAGTGCATGCGAAACATTTATTATACTTTTGTCAAACGTAGCGGTCAGAACGTTCCTAGTTTTGGAATTAACGTCTAGGAGAATGAACATCACATGCCGTAAGTAACACATCTATGTACGTTCTAAAATTTATTTGAAATAGCAATTAATGATGTTACTTAAAAATATCGGTTTTAAATATTCTGTATTGTAACGTAACGGGAAAATATCTATGATACGAATTTGAAACAAGTGTGATAGTTTCGGATAACGTAAGTTAAACAGATGCTAGACTCAACAGATGTATATCAGTGGAAAATGTAATAATATGAAACCTCACTCAACAAAGCCGTTAAGGTTGCTATAAACATCGAAAGTATGGGTCCTTACATATATTATTGAATAGTTTATGAAACCGTAACAGTGCATGCAAAACATTTATTATACTTTTGTCAAACGTTACTAGTTTTGGAATTAACGTCTAGGAGAATGAACATCACATGCCGTAAGTTACCCATCTATGTACGTTCTAAATTGTATTTAAAATAGCATTCATGATGTTACTTAAAAATATCTGTTTTAAATATTCTGTATTGTATACAGACATATATTATTGAATAGTTTATGAAACATTACAAAGTGGCCAATGATAAAAAAGTCACAAATGTTTAGGTTTCCACTCGGATTAAATTAACGAAATAGATACAAGGATGAAATGTTAAAACCACCGGTTAAAGCCATTGGGAAATTGACATTAGTTGGGTGGACAAGTTTCAACTTCATGACAATTTGTATCCAACCATATGATAATAATTATACATTTTGTAACAGGATATTATACATGTGTTGTGGATCACATCTGTATTATTTACTTGCAACGTAGGTTTGCGCTTTTTAGATATAAAGAGGGTCATATTTTATATTCTCCAGTTCAGCTCATTTTGAAAACTAGCTTGTATCAGAACATTTACACTTATTGCTGAATTCATAAAATTGAAATTGACAATTGTTGTTAATTACTTTGAAATTAAACTATTTAGAAACTTTGTGTAACAATTCAATAACATCATATAATTATTATTCTTTTTAACAGAATTAAATTGGAAATAACTTTATAAAAAACTTTGTTCTGAATTGTATTATTGTGTCGTCGTTTGGAGTTATTGTGTTGTGGTTTCGGGTAACGCTACAGTATTGCGCTCTGCTGTTTTATTGTTGGTGTTGAAATTGACGAAGAGCATGCTGATTATAAAGTTGTACACATGCTGCTGCTGCGACTAATGATGATGATGATGATGATGATGTACGTGATGATGAAGAAAAAGAAGAAAATGATGCTGATGATAAAAATAATTATTATGAGGTTGTTGTTGTTATTGTTGCTACTGCTTCTGCTGCTGCAGCTGATGATGATGATGATATATTTATTTAAATAGTGTTAGATTATTTTTTATTCAAAGTACATTGCAACCAACCACGTCCTTAAGTGCAAGAACATGTTTATTTTGTCACCACGCGTTAAGGCATTTCTTCAGACGTTTTGTTTGCTCATTTCTTTCTTAGATAAATAAAAAAATATTCTTTGTTTACTTGTTTAGCATAAGTAGTTTAGTATTATAAGACCTATCTATCAATACTAATATGCACGAAATTTGTTTCGCTGTCACTACTCATTAATTAGTCAACGTCTTGGATGTTCTACATGAGACAATTGTATCACGTTCTTTTCATACGTGCAGTAAGACGTATGTTTGTAATCATGTAGATGCACGAGATTTGTTAAAATATTGTCAACGATCGCTTAGTCACTTCCATTATTTCCGCTTGTCTTCATTAGGTAAATGACAAATGTTCGTTTATTAACTTCCGATTATTAAGAATCAATTAAAGTGCATATTACTTGATTGATTTACGGCTGTGTTTGTGAAACTCATTCACGCAGTCCCAAAACTTTGAGAAATGAGCGTGAAACTACTTTATTTGAAAGTCCACAGATTCTTTTCTCATGTCTCCATTATTCATTGTTTACTTGTTTAGCATAAGTAGCCTAGTAGTATAAGACGTATCTATCAATACGTATATGCACACAATTTATTTCACCGTCACTACTTTAAAATTAGTCATCGTCTTGGACTGTCTGCTTACATGAGACAATTGTAAAATGTTCGTTTCATATGTGCAATCAAAGGTATGTTGGTAATCATGTAAATGCACGAGATTCGTTAAAGTACTATCAACGCTCGCTTTGTCACTTCCTTGTACGGGTTGCCGCTTGTCTTCATTAGCTTAATGACAAATGTTCGTTGTGTTTTTACCTCCAATGATTGAGAATAATGAAAGGTGCATATTGTTTGATTTATTATGGAGGCGATTGAATGCTCATGCATCTATTTCCAGCACATCGATGAATGAGCTTAAAACTACTTTATTTTAAAGGCACATGTTCACATATTTTTATTGAACTTAATTCAATGTCTTAGAATGTCCGACCTAAATATGTGTACTTAAAATTTAAATAACGAAAAAAAAGGCAAATAAACAAGAGAAGAAAATAAAAAGAAGACTTTGTGCAATTGTTTCAAATGTTTAATTTTGTGTAACATGATATTGCGGTCCATCGTACCTTAACGTTCTACTTGATGCAATGATACCAGTATTTGATATTGGTTAAAAAACCTATTAGTATTTATACAATGTAACTTAATATGTAATTACTTATTGAAATCTTCTGAATGACATGAATGTTTCATGTAAATTCTTACGCATATACGAAAGCAATAAAGGCTGAACTAATGACCTTTAAGTGTGACCATGACCTTGAGCCGACGTGACTGACTCGTGTCTTCTGCACATCGTCTTAATGACACGAAAACTGCAGAGGAGTTTCATGAAAACCTTAAAAGTGTATGTGAGATAGCTAGCCGACACGACAATAGGCTTACAATGTTGACCTTGAAGTATGGCCTTGCCCTTGATTTGGTAACTGACTCATACCGTCTGCACATCAATGTTTGTTGAAAAATCCTTTAAAGGAGTAAAGGAGATTTGAAGCGGACACGAAACTGGAGGCTCAAGCGTTTGAAATTCAAGTATGACCTTGACCTTTAGCTGGTATGACTGAGTCATTCCTTCTGGTGATTGCCTCAATGTCTTTATAATTTCATGCAAGTTTCATTAAAATCAGTTATCGTGTCAATGAGATGTGGAGTGGATACGAAATAATTCCTACAATCCCCTCCTGTTTTAGGCGGGGAATTAAAATAAAATGTTCTGAAACAAAATTATTAATTTGTTTAAAATAAATGCGTTGGATACAATGCATTAAATCATGCGTTTACAAAACCGGAAATTTCGTCTCCCCCTCCACTTGATTTTTTAAAGATTTGTACAATGCCCTAGTCAAATACATCTTTTGAGATTTAAAACAAATTCCACACTAATTTGCATTGGTTTGTCATCAACCAAAACACGTTTTACTTTTGATTTCAGACTTTGCAATAGGTGCTTTGTTCTCAGCTTATAATTTCAAACTTAAGTGAACAGACGGGTACACGAACTGGAAATGACATTATTTTTGAGACGTCATTATGCTGCTTTTAACTCAGAGGAGCGAATCATGCCCATTCGGTTATCTTCCTTTAATGTGTGTTGCTATGATACGTTTAAAAGACTGAATTGTGCAAACAATTTCAACTTCAGTGCCATCAGCGCTTGTTTTTTTTTGCTTTTACAGGTCTCACACCGAAATCGGCCGTGAAGTGGGGCATTGTGTTGTGCGGGGCGGGGATGTTCCTCTATGTGATAAAGTACGACCCATCAGGTTTGAAAGTCTCTTTTTGGAAAACGAAAAAATCTAGGGTATATCTTTAAAATTGAGGTGGGGTTGATTAAAATGATGGCATTTTCCGAGCATTCTGATTAAGTGTTTTTTCTTTGGACATTTTATATTAGAATTTTGGACAGGATTTTAGCGCAAAGTGCATGTTATTCCTCTCCTATTTGCAATGAATTTAACAGTTAAAATTGTGCCTTTAAAATTATGTGTAGTGTAGTACAGATGATGCATTTATGTTGACATTTTCATTGTTGAATATATGAATTATGATAATTGACTATTCTATAACCACATCATTCCGTTGTATGTAGACACGGTATGTTGACAAAAAATCATAAATAATAAAAAAGTTATTGAAGAGAACGTTTGTCGGCATGGGGTTGATGTTGCATCGATATTGACTACTAACATTTTTTTTTTAATTATATGCAAATTAAATTCACATGCAATTAAATTTAATACTGGTTTCGCACACGCTGTGATTAATGTGAATGTTTATTTCAACAGAACTCTCTATATACACACCATGTTATTTATTTGCCTAATGTTTGTGTCGGAATCGGAAGAGTTTATTTTGAGATGAACTTATTGAACTCCCACCGTTAATGCCCGTCCATAAAGTGTCGTCCCATATTAGCCGGTGAAGTCCGCACATGCTAATCCGGGACGACACTTTCCGCCAAGACTTGATTGGTGTTAAGGAGAGACAAAATTTAAACGAAACAACCCATAAAAGCGAAAATAGTCGTCCCTGATTAGCCTGTGCGGACTGCACAGGCTTATCTGTGACGACACTTCATGCACATGCATTAAGCTCCGTTTTCCCAGAGCGCGGCTTAATTGTTTCTATTGATTTTAGTAGTTGTAGATGTTGTATTTATAGTAATTGAAAAAGCAGTAAATACAACAAGTAGTATTATATATGACACGATATATTACCTACAACAACATTTTTTGCACGATGACGAGGCATTTTATTTACTCTTAATTCCAATAATAGTTATATGCTTCAAGAAAATGTAATATTTCCAGTTTCGCAAACAATTTTGATACTTAATATTGTTTTTGTTATTTTCGTTTTTAAATAACTTTCGATAATGCGAACTCACATAATTATACTTCATGCTTGCTTCTTTTTTTCCGTTGAAATCGTCCCAAAATGCTTTGCTCTTTTCTAGTTTAAGTGCATTCAGTGTCACCTTGTTTTTCTTCTAAAAGACCAAACAAAATAGCTCGTATCGCGATGTCCGTAACAAATAGCTCGTATCGCGATGTCCGTAACAAATAGCTCGTATCGCGATGTCCGTAACAAGAAACCGTTAATACCAAGTTATGACATATTTAATACTTAAAGATATTTGTGCAATGAATTTAAAATATTCCATATTATTTTTTTTTTATTTTGAGCACCGAGTACAATGACACGCATTTAATGTCTGTGGTATTAACCCTCAGAAGCAATCAGTATAACCATAATTGTCACTTATTGACAGCAAACAGTGTTTTTTTCCGAATTGATACAAAACGAAAAATGTGACTACGATGAGCCGAACTTTAAATTCGCGGTTTCCAGCATTGCTATCTGACTCACCTTTGTATGACACACGACGCCTTACAGTTTAATTTGCGCAAATGTGCAACTTGTATTTCTAAAAGCTTTTTGTCCCCATATGTTTTTGTCTCCACAGCAAATTGCTCGATACCGACACAACTTCCATTAAACCGCATTCGGAAACCAATGCATGCATGTTTAAGCTTCTCGTCATAACAAACAAATTACTCATTGTTGCTTAATTGAGAACGCTGCACCTAAACTTGATTTCAATTACACCGAACGCTTATTTATATACTATTTTTTGGGAGAAATACAACAACGTTGTCAATCAACAGCAACACGTGCTGAGGCGTACATAACACGCGATCCCACATTAAAACATCTAATTAGTTTGACATGTCTGCTCTATCGATGGATTATGTAAGATTTTGTTTTGCATGGGGGTGGGGCGTTTAATACGTTTTGAACGTAATTACTTCTAATAAATGTCATCGTGTAAAATTTATTGCTATGTAATAAAATCGAGAAATCTTACGGACATGTCTTACAGTTTTATAAACTTCAACGTTTATGGCTGTTTTTTATAAAGATCTTTTAACATCAAAATATGTTTACTTGTTACCGCTATATAATAGATTCATATTTGAATGTTTTGAAACAAAAATAATTTGATTTCGCCCAGAAAATAAGATATGAACTTTAACCCTTTTGTTCATGTGCCGAGTCTGTTATCCCTGCCGTTTCCCCTTACGAGATTTCCCTGACGTAACCGTGACTACAAACCCTTTTTTGTTGACAAATGAGACATTTTTATTTGCCTGAAGCTTAAATATCGATGTATTATTCACATTTAGCGATGACTTCCGAGCAGGAGAAGTGGCGTGCGAGCCTGAATCTTGAGAATGGATACGTGGACTCCACGCCTACACAAGCCCCGTATAATTATTTAGGTAGATCATCATCATCTTCTTCTTCTTCATTATCATCCTCATCCTCATCCTCTTCCTCATCGTCATCGTCAACGTCATCGTCGTCGTCGTCATCATCATCATCATCATCATCATCATCATCATCATCATCATCATCATCATCATCATCATCATCATCAGTATCATCATCATCATCAAAAACAACAACACCGTTAGGATGTTTCCGTTTCTTTTGTTCAGAAGGCACGGATATAATCCTTCTGGCCTACATGCGGTCCGGCTCGACTTTCATCGGAAACCTGCTGGGGTGGAGACCGGATGTGTTCTACTGGTATGAGCCACTGCGAAACTTACGACTGTGGAACTACATCCGGGACGGTGACCTTTTGTGCAATCTCGTTCAGCCCTCTTGCACTATAATGTAAGTCCATCGTTTTGATCAACATAGTTGTATTTTGTAGTGTGGAACTATTGATTTTAGCTCGAGGGCATAGTAGTTATAAGCTATCAATATAGAGTATGTTTTGTGGGAAGATCTGGTACTTATCGTAATAGACAAAATCGCAATGATCAACCGCCGCGCATAGTGATTGGTTCCGAGCATTGGATAATAATATTATTGTCGCAATTACATGTATATACCTCGTCATGATGGTCGATTAAAGATACTTGTTCAAAGTTTGCCAGAATATTTTTTTCAAACAAGAATGTATGCATCCCCTACAAACAAGCAAAATAACACTCATATCCAAGAAAAATGTTAAACGTTTATGTGCGTGTATTGATGATCATCGATGGCACCCGTAAAAATTATACGTGTTTGTAACGTTTTTTTCATCGAAAAAAATGCATTTAACGTGTATTACCGACATTGCGTTTTTACTTTGTGCCATATTTGCCCTTGTTATTATAATTGCTTAAATTATTCTAAATATGACAGTTTGATGGTAAATTAATGTAATGATATTTAAAAAAAAAAATAGAAAAATATGTGAACGAGTCCCTTTAACGTCTTTAAATTGTGTTTCCTTCGCGAATTTTGACAGTTAACCATAAGCGAACAGATACACTACGTAGGAAAGAACACGGATTTGCATACAAGTACAAACATACAAACTAGATATTTTCTTTTAGAATAGGTCTACCGTAAAATCGTTAACGCGGAATTTGCCTGAAAAGTGTATATGTGTGTATCTCGAAGGTTATGAAGTTCTAAGGCTACGTGATGTGAGGACAAACACTTCTTCTTTATGATCTTACAAGACTCGCGCATATTGAGAAGATTGTTTTAAGTATAGCTGCAGAAACAGACATTCAATTTTGGTGTGGTATTTTGCCAACCACACATGCGCGTGTAGCAGCGACTGTGCTTACCGGACAGCCAATAGTTTGCTTACTTTTTAACTGATTATATATCGAAAGAAGTCTATATTTCTTAAGAGTTCATTTTCTCTGTTGGTATAAAAACAATATCCTTCGTGTGTGTGCGTATCATTTTGTTGATTATCATGGGAGACTACTAGTAAGATACGAGATGAAATGTCAAGGTGCGTTTAATATTGTTCTCCGCTTTTGTCGAAATTTCTCTTCACACACGCTGTTTGCATCCAAGCAATATGTATTATTTTAGACGCAATATTACAAATCTCCTTTTGCATTTTTTGGAGGAGGAAACAAAATTGCTCCGAAATTAAGAAAAGGCAAGACAAATGCCTTGACAGTTGGCCGTTTAATAAATGTTATATGACCCAATAAGAATTGGATTTTGTGTGAGCAAACCTGAGTGGGGATACAGTCCGTGACCTTCAGGTCGCAATGCGAAAAAAAAAACGCAATTTACAAAAATTGCAGAAAATACTAGTCCCATAAAGCAAGAATACAGCATAACTTCTGTCAAGACTGAAACTTGCTGTGTCAAGACTTATGATTTCAATTGGTATTTTAAATATGACTTAAAGCAATTGCATTCATGTTGCTGTTGTTATTATTGTTATTCTTTTTTTTTTACATATTAAAAGGTCTTGTTTTGGTTGTTGGAATGTAACGCTTTTGGATCGTCGTTTTGCTAATCTATGAAGATCGCCAATTTAATAAAAAAGAGTGAAAGGTCTTAATATATTACTCTAGCATGTGTTTCATGCTTTTCCTGTAGTTTTCTCAAATAATTTAAGAAGTACAATAACAGATGGCAGTGATATTCAGAATTCGCTTCAATAAATTTTCATTATGTTCTTACCAGGTTGTCAAATTTAAGAATTTAAGGCGATTTGTTGACAGTTAAATTATATTTTGTCAGTATCTGTGACGTGTGACGTTTGTAGACGTTACGCGCGACGTCTTTTTGCGTTGTAGAATACAAACATGACATTTATGATGAATTTTATGATATACAATTGTTATTTACACTAACTATGTATTTAGAATGTTGTGACGATAGATTTGATTTGTGTTTTAATTTATTTTAATTGGTATAAAATGTTATCGAAAACATTTGTAATAAATTCTTGTCTTATTTCTTTAAAAAAATACGCTTACAACATAGTGAGTGCACAAGTAACTAGTTTTTACTTCTAACGAAAAAGTTATTATTAACTTGCGAATTATTTTGTAAATAAATACTACGTTTGCTAAGTCTCTACCCGACATATTAAAGACAACTTATGTCGTTGCACACAAGCTAATACGCGCAAACCGCTATCTGGGGCTTAACTTACATTTTATGTTTCATGTACAAACACTTTTTGGTAGATTACTCGAAATCCAATCCCATAGGGTCACCTTATAAACTGACCAATTTTTAATGCCTTTTATTTGCCTTTTCGTTTTTCTGATTGTGCATTCGATACAATCCGCATTACATTTCGCCAGCTGCTCTCTAATATGGCGTGTTCTGAGAAAACTGGGCAAAATGCTTGTGCGTAAAGTGTCATCCCAGATTAGCCTGTGCAGTCCGCACAGGCTAATCTGGGACGACACTTTCCGCCTAAACTGGATTTTCGCTAAGATGAGACATCATTTAAACGGAAAATTCACAGGCCTGTACAGGCTAATCTGGGATGACAATTTACGCACAAGAATTTTGCCCAGTTTTCTCAGAACACGCCACTAATACGGGACCAACTTTTTACTGTGTAGGTAACTTAGCACTTATAATCGTGTCACAGAAATGATTACGCTTGAGCCTCTCTCCCGAGCGGCGTCCGCTGCTTAGGCGTATTCGGAACATTAACAGTTATTAACATGATATAATATTGCACATTTAGAAAATGTAAATACATAGAGGATATTCGTTGGATTCGGTGGAATATCGATTTAATTGTATGCTTCTTTCACCGTTTATTTACAATGTAAAAGAGTTAAACGGTAGAATTTCGCTGGAATAATGACGTCATTTTGTAAAAAAATAACGTCATTTTGCAGTAAAACAGTGAAATATCAGGTTTTTTTCACTGATATTTCTCTATAAACCACCAGAAAGCATATAATAATCAAAGTACTGACAGTACTGGCGTGACGATGCTTTTGAAGAGGATGGATATAAAAGCATCACTTTAAGTTTATCTACATCACCACAATTGTGATGTGGGTACGAAAATTTTGGGTACGAACAAAAATTTGGATACGAAAATGTTGGGTACAAAAAAATTATGCCAACACTAACATTTGGGTACGAATAACAATTTGGGTACAAAATAAAGTGGGTACGAAAAGTTATGCCAAAAAAATTGGGTACGAAAAAAGATTTGGGTACGAAAAAAAAATGGGTACGAACAAAAAATTGGGTACAATACAAAATTTGGGAGGTACGGGGAAGTAGTACCCGTGGGGAACTTGACCCATTCAGCGAAACTGGGAGGCGGGTTACATTCTCGATCAAATCTGAAAATAAGTAGAAATGGCGCGGCAGCGGCCGACGCGTATCACCACGCCGCATAGATGTTAATATGAGCGATTTTTTGGTTCTTGACATCAAGACAAAAACATTCATTGATTTGTTCATTTTCGACATGGGTTTATAATTAAAAAAAAATAATAATAGAATATCAGGAAAGATTTAGAAATCCTATCTCCAACTTGTCTGACACATGTTAGTCCAACTTGTCTGACACAGGCTATTCCAACTTGTCTGACACAGGCTAGTCTAACTTGTCTGACACAGGCTAATCTAACTTGTCTGACACAGACTAGTCGTACTTGTCTGACACAGGCTAGTCTAACTTGTATGACACAGGCTAGTCCAACTTGTCTGACACAGGCTAGTCCAACTTGTCTGACACAGGCTAGTCCAACCTGTCTGACACAGGCTAGTCTTACTTGTATGACACAGGCTAGTCTTACTTGTCTGACACAGGCTAGTCCAACTTGTCTGACACAGGCTAGTCTAACTTGTCTGACAAAGGCCAGTGTAACTTGTCTGACACAGGCTAGTCTTACTTGTCTGACACAGGCTAGTCCAACGTGTCAGCGTGGGGATAACTACATTTGGGGTTTTCCCAGCGTCACAGCGTTTGCAGTGCCACCTGGCAGTTTCGTGTCTGGTTTCTGTCCCGAACCTCTCGATAAATTTAAAAGAGGACGGGAACCAAGCTGCCTTTACCTTTATCAATGATAATCAGCGAGGTATGCCGATTGAGAAAATTTAGCTAACTCAATCGGACTGGCTCGGTCTTTTAGATAGGTCGCCATTGTGAAGATTTTTTTCATGGTATGGTAACTTAGACGAGCTGCTGAAGCAGCATCGTCAAAAAACTATACCACTTCATCAAACAAATAATGAATGTAGAATGTATTACAATACATTCGATTTTGATTTCAATTTCATACAATTCAAAGTGTTCCATGCTCCTGCAAGAATATATAGTGCTAATGACTCGAGTGTCAATTTTGTTTTTGCCAGTAGATTGCACTATAAAATTTTTGTACAATTGCATAAGCTAGCCTTGTTTGTATGTGTCATATGCTAATACAATGTGAATAAATATGTTGAAACCGCAAACAGTATAATTTTGGTTCAATGCATAAAACATAAAGTGAGATTGTTTTCACTGACATTACACTTTAATTCATAAAACATATGGTAATTAAGTAACAATTTTCAACATTAATTAACATCTTAGCGGCAATACAATTATTTCTTAAAAGTCAATTTTGATTATAAAACAGCAAAATGTGTTTACAGGTGCACGGTATTGGGAATAGTGCTCGGCCGGACATTAGATCGCCCGTAAAATTTGATGCGGGCAGAAAAACACACACCCAGGATTTAACATTTTAGCAGCGTCTCGGGAAAACTGGGTTAATGCTTTTGCGTAAAGTGTCATCAGAGATTAGCCTGTGCAGTCCGCACATGCTAATCAGGGACGACACTTACCGCTTTTATTGAATTTTTCCGAGAAGGAGGTTTCTTCTGAACGAAAATCCAGTATAGGCGGAAAGTGTCTTTCCTGAATAGCCTGTGTGGATTGCGCATGCTAATCTGGGACGATACTTTACACACATGCATTAAACCCCGTTTTCAAAGAGTGATGCTGATTTCAAGACATAATATGAGAAATTTATTTTGAACTGTATTATTTATCAAAAACATTTCACAAAATCCCCGGTACACATTATGGTATACATTTTCAGCCCCGAAACTGACAAGAGATCCCTGCAGAATGCCCTGTCTCTGCTTGATGACATCCTTCACTGCCGGCTGGCCCATCGGGTCAACGAATCCACGGACCTCAATTACTCACCGGAACAAGCATGTATGTTATCTTTGCCTCCGTATTTTATATAATTTTTGTTTAATAATTACAATTGTCTGACTCTATTTCTTACTTATAATCTAGGTATTGGTAGAACTATACATAATCAAATATTTTACATCGTAGAGAGACCGTTGACGAGAAAGAAAGGATTGGGAATTATACATGTTTTTTTTTTTTCTTATTCATCAATTGAATGAAGTCACCCGCCTGCAAAGTTATTGCAACAACAAATCACGTTAAGTTTTTGCCTTACTATCTAACCAGTGCTTTATGGCTGACTCGTATTAATATAACTATACATTTAAGCCTCAATCTGGGGAATCGGGGCTGAATGCATGTGCGTAAAGTGTCGTCCCAAATTAGCGCGTGCAGTTTGCAACGTCTAATCAGGGTCGACACTTTCCGCTTTGATTGTGTTTGTTGTTTAGGGGAAGTCTCTTCTTACCGAAAATCCAGTTTTCGCGGAAAGTGTCGTCCCTGCTTAGACTGTGCGGACTGCATATATGTATGAAATTGCACTGTCGGGCATTAAATTAGAAAAATATTTACAAACTGATAAATCCCCAAGATCCTTAAGGATTCTATTTGTGACGTCAGTGGTTGACTTTCAAAACAGCGTCAAAATTATGTCCGTTGTCTTGGATACTTGAATAACGATTTCAAACGATTTTTTAGCGCAAAATGCGAAGAGCTTTAACAGACAAGGGGAATTCTCAACTAGATAAGACAATCTATGATGAAACTCAACACCTAAATGACAATATGTGCAATTTGTGTTGAACTTTTAAAAAGAAATAGTGTTAACCCAGTAATTTTGTAAAAAATCACTGGATAATAGTATAAACGAGCCTTGCTCTGTGAAAAGGGGATTTAATGCATGTGCGTAAAGTGTCGTCCCAGATTAGCTTGTGTGGTCCGCACAGGCTAATCAGGGACGACACTTTCCGCCTTAACTGGATTTTCGTCAAGAAGAGTCTCCCTTAAAACGAAATATACAATACAAGCGGAAAGTGTCGTCCCTGATGCATTTTACCCCCTTTTCACAGAGGGAGGCTCAAATGTAACAATTTATTGATGAGTTCAATATTTAGAAAACTGCTATTGTTTCAGCACCAAGTTGGCAAAGACATTTGAACTGCACGGCTGCCAACAACGGAAGCAAACTGCATCCAAAGTGAGTTTCTTATCTCGTAGAAGACTGCCATAAGGCGTCGCATCGAATGGTCAAAGCACTCCGAATAGACCTAAACAGCGCCTCTTTACTGCTCGATAACAATCCGCGATTAAAAATAGTGCAGTTGCTACGCGACCCGCGCGGGATAATCAATAGTCGTTTGCGCACCTTTTGGTATGAAGCATTTTTGAAAACGGACCCGGAAATAAATGACGACATTCAGGTGATTTGTTCTCGTTTGCGTAATAACATGGAATCCGGAAATCGTCTGCTGAAAATATACCCTAACCGAGTGAAGTTGATTCAATATGAGGACGGATTCAATGTNGAACTCCGCGGTGACGCCCGAGACGAGCCGCGAGAGTTGGAAGAGACTTCCGGCGAACCTCTCCCGGAAGTGGCACCAATTGGTCGTCAAGTGTTTCCAGACCTTGTCTAGCGAGGTTGGGTTTGCCGCAAGATCCGTCAAGGCTCGCACTGCTTCCGGCCCTGAAGTGGTCAACAGTGTAATTTTAAACAGTGCCTTTATTCAACCAGTGCTTATATTTGTCAACCAATCCTTGGACTACAGATAAACAAGGAATATACTTAAAATGTAAAAAACACAAGATAAGTTAGTTCACTGGACCTGTTCACAGATTGAGATGTTGACAAATTTCCATTTTTTTTATCACATATTTTTTTTTGTAAAAGTAACGCCCGCTAGATGAAAAAGATTTATTTACAAAATACGGAACTTCGTAACTGTCGTTTGCATGTTAGCCTATGCAATTAAGCATCTTAAAAAAATATCAAGAAAAAAATCGCCGAGACATGATATAGCGGTTTCATATTGTTTCTAATTTGTGTCAAGTGTTTTTTAGTTTCCATTATTTGGAATACGAAAAGACGACGTATGGCAGTGGATAGTATACCTTTCATTGTAAAAGAATCATCCGTTAACTGAATAAGCCTGTCCTGCAATGCTGAGTCCTCTGTGCACGTCAGGCCATAAAGGTACGCCTGCCTCTCATCTGTATTCAGAGAGGCGTTAAACCGCTCTAGGTTATACTCCCACTCTGAGACGTTGGCACTCTTCATTACCGTACACAATATGGCGGGCCGGATGTTCAGCGGCAGCGGGATGCCTCTTTCCCGGAAGGCGCCATACCATGCCCGAGAGTTGGCCACACATGTGGGATTCAAGAACTTGCAGCCGGCCGCGAAGACTTTAGCGTAGAGAAGTTTGTCTGAGAAGGTTGCTTGGGCGTTTGCAGAATTCACCAGCGCGTATTTGATGATGTTATTTGCGACGAGCTTAAATTTGGAATCAAGCGGGGTCGCTTGGACAAGTCTTGCTATTGTCCTAAGTTCGGAGATGGCGGCCGACCATGGCACGTAGTCATCTTCGAATAGTAAGTATTCAAACAGAGACAGAGCGGTTTCCAAGGGCAGTAACTTTGCTTTACTTAAACTGAAAGCATCGTCGATTATCTGCGCTCGATTCAACTTGTGTATCCGTGAATGGTCGTATATAAGGAACTGGGCGATATGGCCCCACATATCGGGACTATAGTTTAGTCTGTAGTAGCCTTTTTGCTGTAAGTTCCCGATGAGCCAGTGCCCATCTCTCGTCAAGTCCGGTAACCCCTTGTCTATAAGTAAAGTTTCCTCTCTTTCCAGCCAAATAATTGTCGAGCTACTTACAGTAAAATTTGCTTCAACGTCGGTTGTATATGTGAACGGAATTGTCCAAAGTAGCTTTTTGTTTGTTGAATTTTGCGTATCGGCTTTTTTTAAGTCGTTCAAGAATCTTGACTGGGTAATACGCAAATATCCCGGTCGTATCTGGATAACGTGAACAACGGGGTAGTTCGGCTGAAGTACCCATGTTCGCATTATCTCAGCAACGCTCGGTGAACCTTTTGGGTCGGATTCCATTGACGCAAAAAATCCATCGTGATCGGCATTCGAATACTCATAGCGCTGCAAATATCGCTTTAAGCCATTTAGAAAGTGGCTCGGACCAAGGAAAAACTCCATCATACGGACCAAGCTCGCTCCTTTCGAGTACGATATGGTGTCAAACACTTGCTTGATTTCGGTCGAATCCGATAAACTCATGTGGACCGGATGTGACGTCATCAGTCCATCGGTTTCAAAAATCGGATGCATTGTGTTAATCGTAAAATAATCCGGGAAATTATAATAGTCGCTGGAATTCACCGTTGCCGCTATAACGTGCTGCATGGCGACAAGTTGAAAGTACACCGCAAACGCCTCTTTTAAGAACAGATTCCCCCACCAGTCAGGCTTTGCTAGGTTACCGAACCACTGATGCGCAAGCTCGTGGGCAACTGTTGCCATGGCGTCCATCCATGCGAACTCGCTGTAATGTCTGTCATCATAACAGATACGATCCTGCAAACACAGATTACTCGTGCATGTTTCGAACATTTTCGTATAACGTATTTCTTGGTGGAAAATAATGGCCCAGTTGCGCGACACTTTAAACGTAAAATTGAGAAATTATTTCTACTACAAATCAATAAATCTAAAATACATTTGTAAAAAAACAAAAATTCGATTTGATGATCAATATTTACTAGACAAACAACATAAGGTGAACAATATTAGACAAACAATATAAGACATACAACATTAGACAAAAAACCTTAGACAAATAACATTTGAAAAACAACATAAGACGAACAACATAAGGCACAAAACCTTAGAAAAACAACATTAAATAAACAATATTAGACAAACAACATTAAATAAATATTATTAGACAATCAGCAGAAGACAAATGCACTCAGAAAACGAACACCAGAACAGACTCTTAGATAAACAACTTAAGACAAAGAACCTAAGACAAATAATATTAGACAAACATCCTCAAATTTACAACATTAGACAAAGGACATAGAACAAAAAAGTACGGTTCCGATCTATGCATGTTTTTGCATCGGATTAATTTAACTGCGTATCAAAGTTACGTAAATCAATCAACCATACCTCTTTAAAAATTATCAGACCCCAGTTTTCCATCGCCCCCACGGCTGTTTCCGGTACTACAAGCATGTCTTGTTTCGGAAGCGGAAATGGAATCTCAAAATGACCTTCATAGAACTTTAACACATTGGCTCCAAACTCCACCATTGCCGCCGTTTTTTCTATGCTCTCACTGGGTGCCCAAGCCGTAAAATTTAGTACTGAGGTCGCCTGAATTGTTAAAGACAAAAGATCTCCGACTGCAAAGGCCACCAGGTACGTCGACATGACGGGAGACGTCTGGAACGCGTCGGCGACGAACGCCCCCGACATTAACCGGCGCTCGGAATCTTTGGGCATGTTTGACAAAGATACCATGTCCGCCCGTCGAATTATGGTTATCTCGAATCGGGCTTTCCGGTCCGGCTCGTCGAAACAAGGAAATACCTTCCGCGCGTCCGTCGGTGAGAACTGGGTGGCGGCGACGTATTGGTTCCTGGTTCTGTGAGGGATCGTGCTGACATACAATCCCGTATAATCGGACTTCAAAGGACCGTTGTAGCTGATTTCCACGAAATAGTTATTCCCCGGCTGGAAATCTTGGTTAACGAAAATCGTTAAGAACTGCCACTCCGTATCGACGGCGAAGTTCGAGACTTGTATCCGTCCTTGCTTAGTATTAAGGTGACCAACTTCGATACCAGTGATCTTCTGTTGGTCAACGTTTAAAGTTATGTTGTTTCCCTGCTCAAGACATTGAAAATGCAGCCACGTTTTCCCCACGAATGAGAACTGGTCTGGATTCGTCAAGTAAATATTCGGGAACACTTCGATCTTGTAAAGGACTGGTTTTAGGTGACGCGGTAGTCGACCACGATGGTACGGAACGGTTCGGTTTTTATCAATCAAGATGGCGGCTTCCGTGGCGGGAACTTGCGCAGATGATCCGGTGCCATTATGACAGACGGCATTGCTTAGTCCAAAGTAGTAAAACAGCACTGACGTACCGATGGCCACGAGAAACATGACCACAACAAGTGTTGTGAGTATCACTGGAAGAAAATAAATAAACCCATGAATGAATAAAACATATATGTAATTTTTATGCAATTTCTATTATTTTCGGAAAAAAAGTTGTGTAGCTACAATCTTTGGTAACACTGTAATCCTAGTCGTTAAATAAAGATGTCTTTAGTTGTACAGCCAAAACTGTTCACATGTGACATCGTTAGCCGCTGTAAGATTTATGTTTCTTTCTGCTTTTAAATTAGCGATACGTCTAAAATACTTGACAAGTCACAATAAAAAACGCGTAATTAGTTACGTTACTACATGCGCGTTGTGGTTTTGATACAATGAATAGTGTGGACAAATATGCGAATACAGTTTTGTTGTAGCTGTCATGTGGCTCCTGTAACGATTTGTGACGAGATGAAACCGTTATTAGAACAAAAAAGTATGATTCATTAATTACAAATGTATAATAAACAGACGCACTGTAAATAATAAGCTCAAGCCTTACAAATGTAGCTATGTACACTCAAGTTCAAATGCTTAATGATAATAGTATATGTGTTAATATTAATACTTAAGTGCATTCCGCCGCCGCGAAGCTGGAAGGGACTTATACGACTACCTTTGCCTGTTCGTTTGTCCGTCTATTTTCATAAAACTTGCTTTACATTTTTCGGTCATTTAGACTATGTTTATAAGGCATTTATCAGTCACGCAGTCTAAATTTATTAATTGACAATTCCATTTGGAGAGCATCCATCATTATCACTGATATACTTATTGAATGGGAAATGGATGAACAAAACAGAAAAGGCATACTTATCGAACACAAATTGAATATAAGTTTTATTCAGTTACACATTCTTTTATTTTTCGATTGCCTAACTTATAAATATGCATATCATAATAACGCTTTTGTAAGTGTACACCTGTTGGCATACGTTTTCTTTTAGAAATGCTTTTAACATAAGCATACAAAGAAACACCTGCTTCTAAGTCACACCTTCGCAATATATCACAATGACGTTAACTTAACCCATTTATGCCTAGCGTCTAGAAAAAAGGCCTTGGCAAACAGCGTAGACCCAGATGAGACGCCGCATCATGCGGCGTCTCATCAGGGTCTGCAATGTTTGCTAAAATGAATTTCTGTAAGAAATATTCTAAATATAGAAATAAATATACTAGACATCCCTTATTTTGGAAATAAATTGATCCAATTTAGAAGGATGAGAGAGTCCACTAGGCATAAATGGGTTAAACGCAACATGGCTTGCATACATGCGTAACGCATTTCGTTATAATGTAGCCTTTGCATTCACTTGCTTTTTGACAAGTGATGTAACAAAAACAGATATCGTCTGAACAATGCTTTGATGGTGTTTAATTCAAGTTTTAATTAAAGACGGATTGAAACCAAGTGTCAAGCTGTAAAAAGAAAAAAACAATTAGACATACGTGTGAGTTAAATTTGGCAAACGATACTCAATCAAATACACACAATGTAAAGCATAGGATCTAGTAGGCTGCTTCTGTATGAAGGTAAAATCCAGCCGCAGTCTGGTGAAGATCGGATAAAGGCTGTTATACATAGGGAGCAGAAACTGTTAATAAGCCAACATAAGATAAACCAAGAGCAATAACTCTACATTTCCTCCGACACTTTGATAGATCGTTGAACTTGGTCATGTTTTTAATGGTTTAGTCGCAACAAAATGAGCATCGCTCTGTGACAACGGGGTAAAATTCATGTACATAAAGTGTTCCGCTTAAACTGGATTTTTGTTATTGAATACAATAAACACGAAATGTGCCGTCACTAATCATTATCGTGTGCGGACTGCACAGGCTAATCTGGGACGTAACTTTACGCACATGCATTTAACCCCATTTTCCCAGAGCGAGGCTAAAATATTTTCGGAATAAGTCATTAACACGTTTGGAAATGAAAGATAAGAAAAGGTCGAATTTCCACATTTTAAATATTTCATGAGCCTGTGGCGAATCAGCGTTTTTATAGAACTGGGCTTAGATCGTATGTCTGATTTTAGGTACCGACCGTTACACCGACGGACCGATTTTTTTAGGTCGTTTTCCGACGAGCCGACCTCAATAAGAAAAACCAACATATCCGCCATCTTTGATGGAACACAATACTATCATTTTACCCGTTTTCTTATCCATCGCGAGAGCTTTTCCGCGTATTCCCTTGGCTTATAATTCCCGTCCCTTGGGCTACCGATTCAGCTTATCACATAAACATAACAGTTCTCTTTTTTACGTAAGCGATGCAAAAAGTCATTAATAACTGTTTTTCAATAACTGCTCAGTTGTTTTTATCATCACATCATAATAATGTCGAATGTTAATAAGACTTTGCGTTCATATGTTCTGTACCGTATCATTTAATCAGCACATACCTGTGTTAATGTATTAACTGCACGATACCAAGGGAAATAGAGTGGTTGCTAAACTGAACTGAATTGTACTGCCTTTTAGGCTTGTAAACTTTGGTAATAAGAAACTAAGCTACATCAATACATGTGATTTATTACCATGCACTTATTGATTCGTCAATGTTGGCATCGTCATTTATACAAACACAAACAACAAGAAATTAAGATATTTGACGCATATGTATTATTGTTTCGGTTATTTTGCGCTCAGCCTACACGTGTATGAAAGTTATCCCATAAACTATATGAGTCGCGCTCTGTGAAAAGTAGGTTTAATCCATGTGCGTTAAGTGTCGTCCCAGATTAGCCTGTGCAGTCCGCACAGGCAAATCAGGGACGACACTTTCCGCTTGTATGATATTTTTCGTTTAAAGAAAGTCTCGTCTTAGCAAAAATCCAGCTGAGGTGGAAAATGTTGACCCAGATTAGCCTGTGCGGACTGCACAGGCTAATCTGGGACGACACTTTGCGCACATACATTAAACCCCCGTTTCCCTGAGCGTGGCTCATATATACATATTTAAAGGCATACTAGGCCTAGTTTTAAGAATGCTGGACCTCTACTGTGGTCTACCACTCCCTGTACTGGTCCATCATAAAATGTTCAGTATTAAATCATAAAAATGTCTCACAGTTGACTTATCAAGGTTGTATTGCACTGTTTCCATAGCATCCTTTGTATTGATCACCGCTGAGAAAGGCCTCTGCCCTGTTACAACAGTGGGATGCAAGTACACATAGAACTAATACACGTTATAAACATATTATGCATTGTATTGATTCGTTGTCATCTGATTACCGCTCGCACTGCGTTTGTGATCGTGCGCTCCTAGTCCAAGGCGCGCGGAGGGTATGCACTGGGGGCGTGGCGCTGATGTGGCACAAACGTTGGGACAGCTGTGTGGTTCCTCTCCCCATTGATGACGACAGGATAGTCGGGGTCCAATTTCAGACATCACTGGGGCAATTCATTTTCATATTTCAGATATATTTACCATGTGTCAATCACTCAGCTGATATATTTAGAAACTACATATATATGTATATAGATAAATTGTATGACATATGGAACTCTTACACGATCGATGGAACTGTATTATTGCTTGGTGACTTTAACCCAAAGTATGATGCTCAAAGTCCGCGATCTAGAAATTCTTCTGTATAGTTGTTTTGCAGATAATAATATTGTCCCTGTAAATAGAACAAACAAATGCAGTGGGACCAGTGCAACATACACGTGTATGTATCATATGATGGTAATTGTCAGTCAATTATTTACTTTGTTTGTATGCCTGTTGAAATATTTGACTGTGTAACGAATTGTATTGTTAAAGATGATGATTGTATGAATGTTTCCAGACACAACCCTAGCATTTGCTCGATCGATGTATTCACTCGTAAAACTGATGCATGTGATAATACGATAATGTCTGTTAATTGGCGTATATGCAATGACGCTCACTTTAATGATTATAATAGATTATTAATGTATGATTGTGATATTAACGATTTAGCGCACTGTGACCTGAAACAAAAAGACACTATATACGCTGCATATGTGCGGGTGTGTGAAAGACTTACCAGCTACACTCCCGCAGACAAAATATGTTTCTTATTTTAAGCCATACTGGAACTCGGAACTCACTGCGGCCCACGAAAATATGTTTTTTATAAGATGAGAGTGGTGTCGTCAAGGCCGGCCACGTGACGCTACTGAAACTGCCTTTTCTGCGTATAAAACTGCTAAAAGAGAATCTTGCCGCCTGCATAGAAAATGTGTTAATCACTATTTGTCAAACTTAAATAACGAAATTGATCGAATGGCCGAAGTCGACTCTCACAAGGTCTGGAAGATGGTAAACGCTCGCAGGAACCGTGACCGCTCTATTCTTAGCTCGGGTATCAACTTCGATGGTACAACGGTTAAGGACCGAGACAGTATCTCAGACGGCTGGTACCACTATTTCCGGGAGTTGTATCAGCCCAATCAAGACCGACCCTGATGATGTACATAGCAGTGATACTTGGTAAAAGCACGTCTCATCAGAACTCGATTTTATTGTGACGAATATAAAGCCAGACCTCAAAGTCCGTGTACTTCCTAATGACTTCCTTAATTCATTCTACGTGAATCTGTGTATTTTGCACGAGAGTCCAACTCCAAGCTATATGCATGCTTTATGGATGGCAGAAAGGCCTTCGACACCGTTTGGCATCGCGGGATGCTCTACAAGCTGTATACAGAAACAGACATTGACAGCACACGCTTTCTTGCGTTCTGTGCTATATACACGAGCACGTCTAGCTGTATCCGATACAGGGGAAACACTCCGAGTGGTTCGACGTCCTTCAGGTCACGAGGCAAGGTGGACGCAGCTCCCCGTTGCTCAACTTACTCTACATCAACGGGAATCTCAGTACCTTATAGAAATATGGGACTGACATCTGTGTGTACGATATTCGGGTCAGCTAACCTACAGTCGCCGACGACATGCTGTTGCTGACATACTCCGTTCATGGATTAAATGCAATGCTTGAAATCTGTAGCAAATATTCAAAACAGTGGCAGTACCAGTATAACCCGAACAAATGTGCAGTCGTTGTTTTAAACGAACGCTTGAAGGGAGAGACAAACCGAATTTTTAAACTTGGTACTCACACGATCAAAGAGGCATCTTCCTACGTTCACCTCTGTTTGAAGTGCGACCCGTTTCTACGTTATACAGGAATGATTGATGACGCGTGCAACAAGCTTCGAGGGACATATCTGAGTATCGTTAATAGTGGAATATATCCCCTTGCACTCAACCCGTCAACATCTATAAAAGCCTATAACTTTGTTGTGATACCTTAAGCATTATATGGCTGTGAACTGTGGACTTCAATAAGTGCAGAGGACATAATTAAGCTAGAACGCTCTCATATATTTTGCCTAAACCACATACAGGGTCTGCCACAAAACACTGCAACTAACTTTACTTTATGTGCTATCCATGCCGTGCCTATGGAGACACTTGTTGATCACAGAAAGCTGGTTTTTGTAGGACAACTTTGCAACCTGCCATATACGTACATGGCCGAACATTTTTTAAACAGCAGACTCATATATTATGAAAACTTTGACAAACAACACCATGGTTTCATTCCTGACATACGTGCGATATTGTGCAAGTACTAAGTTCACCACATCATGGATCAATACATTGCAGAAGGCCTGTTCCCGATGAAAAGTGTGTGGAAAGCCATGCTCCGCCGACACGTTACACAAAAAAGGAATATAAATCTGTTCCAAGAGTGTTCAGAGAAGAACCCCTTTTTTGGCTAAACAATATCACGGTCCGACGTAGTGTGTGGCGTATGGACTATCGCCAGAAATAATCCTGAACTCCCCTCTCTCTGTAGTAAGACAATGCGAGTATTTGGGCGACTTACTATGCCCGCGTATATAAATACATGTGCACTTTGTAATGGAGTGAATTCGAATATAGTGCACCATCGTATTCTGCTCTGTTATGTTAATTCTAACACTCGTGAACAATTATGGAATACCATAATAGACACAAACGGACTTATTGCTGTCAACCAGATGTCTACCTCTAGTCTCTCTGAGCAGTGCAATTATATACTCCGGATGTTTCTTCATATAAACTATGACAACCTCAATCATACAAGACTTTCATCACTAGTCTGCAAAATGTTTTTACAGTATGGGACTCACTAAATGATTACATTGTGATTGTATTAAGATATATATATTACACGTTTATACAGTACACTTAAATAGTCTTTTTTACAACCAGGCATCGTCTGTCTAGCAATTTCGTGTTTCGGTGCTAGGCTAGAGATTGGCTGGTTATATATCTAACTTAACATAATGATCATGATAACACGATACTCTGGCTGCCTGACTAGAATTTCGCTTTTGTCCTCCTAGATGGGACAACTTGGAGACTCTTCTAAGTAACAAAAAATGACAAAGCATCGCGATTTTACTAAATAATAATGTTTATAAAGTTCTCTCTTTTTGCTGATGTTGATGTTAACATCCATATATATCGTTTATGTTTGTATTTACCTGCACCCTTGTTCATATATAGTTATATTGTGTTTTGATCTTCGTATCTTGTATATGGAGGAATAAAAGTAAAAGAAAAAAATCCCCCATCCTTTTTTGGGGGGGGAGGGGTGTCAAATAAAGAAGACTAAAAATAGGCCTTTAATTAACTCATCCCACAACGTCATATGCTGACATTCGCGCTCAACGTCACCAGCTCAAATGCGGTGATATTTTTGTTGATGAGCTTCATGAAAATGTTTATAACAGTTTCGATTTATGTGCGTGTCATTCATGTTTTAAATTGAAATAATGTGGCGTGAATTTGACACATAAGGTCACGACACGTTTTTCGCGTCAAAATAAAATAAACTTTTAGTAATTTTTTTATAGCAAGGAACGTCTGTCATAATGTCTATGTCACAGAGATGTTTATTTACAACTTAAACACGAATGCTAACTTGTCACGAAATACGCCCGTTTAAAGGTACGCATACAATTGATTTGTGAAGGATATATTATTTTGTTTAGGAAACGATGGCAACAAATAATAATAATGGAGACAACAAGAAACATCGTCATGCCATGCATGAATGCTGCTGACACGCACACTTTTGGCATGAAAACTCAATCCAAAGGTCTGCATGTTAGCAACTTGCACACACGATTTCATTTAACGTTTTGCTTTTTTGAGAAAAAGTGACCTTGACCTTGACCCGACCGGTCCCGAATGCAATCCCAAACTAGGTCTCGATTTAAGTAACACACACACACACACAGTTTAAATGAACTATATATATCATGTTTCATGGCATCGGGCTGCGTATCGATTTTTGGCAGAGGAATAATGTCCACAAACCGTATTAAAACTGTTTCGTGATGATATGATTTACACTTTTTGTATTATTGAGCGGATATCGTTTTCCTGGACGCCGCCGTTTTAATGGACGGCGCCCGTCTAAGGTGCCCCCGTTATTCGCCCGTTTTTTTAAAAAAAGGCGTTTTAAAGACGATTTTTCATATGGAAAAAATGTGTCTGTAAAACAGATGGAAGAAGTGGTCCAGATACTGTGAAATAAAGTTCCCGTGAAAATCCAGAATATAAGACAGGTAAACACATATTGTTAAAATGTAGATAATTTTCGTTATAATAAAACAGTTTTCTTAACGCCGTCACGATAAAATCCATAAATTTCCGAATAGAAAATAGCTTTATATTTGTATGGATAAAGAACTGGTAAAATCGCAATGTATTCTTAATAGAGCCATGAAGCTCTTATTAAAATTTTGTGTGGTTTAAAATGCGAACATGCTTTCTTTGCACGACTGATAGATCTATTTGTCTTAAGTATCATGACCTTTGTGCTGCTATACATATGAAACAACAGTAGCATGGCCTCAGCGCATCGACGCGATTAAGAAACAACAAACATTTAACATGTTAAAAGCTTTACCCGTGAAATTAAGACAAGTTTTAGTCTCTGAAAATGAACTTGTATAATTGTTCATGAAAATAGAATTTAGTTTTCATAAAGTATTTTCTTTAAAAACATAACAAAAGATGTACATTTTTATGATCACGTTTGTAACTTCTTTCACCAGCATTGTTACAAATAAGTCTAACAAAATTCTGATAAATATTTAAAACTGCTGGGTTATCTGCAACTTTCATCTAAAATTGATAAACATGAAACCAATACGATTATTTAAACAGAATAATGTACGTCGGCAACATGTGGAACCCATTATCAAGATTGTTATTCATTTTTTTTTTCAAAACTATCAAGGGTAACATTGACCTTTGAGCTATGGGCACGTCTCTTAAATTAAAAAAAAAAAATCACATGTCATCAGCATATGGCAATACATCAAATAGGCTACGTTATTCGCACCGAAACTGAAGAGCGAAATTGGATCGGGCCCGGTAAATACGGAAGTTATACAGTCCACTCTTTAAATCGAGATGTAAAGCGAGTTTCGTCGGTAAAATACGGGCAAACTGAAAAAAGGCACACAATTGAAAGTCCACATAAGTTTACACACTCTATTACAATATAGACGTCAGTCAACGTATTGTTAGAATTGTTAATCCAATCCGAATCCCGTGATCGAGTATTGTCTTGTAGTAGCTTTCATGTATTTGGCAATGTAAATGATTGCATAAACTATATGCGGCGTGTTCTGAGAAAACTGGTCAAAATGCTTGTGCGTAATGTGTCGTCCCAGATTAGCCTGTGCAGTCCGCACAGGCTAATCAGGGACGACACTTTCCGCCTTAACTGGATTTTCGCTAAGAAGAGACATCATTTAAACGAAAACTTCCATAAAAGTGGAAATTGTCGTCCCTGCAGACTGCACAGGCTAATCTGGGGTGACAATTTACGCACAAGCATTTTGCCCAGTTTTCTCAGAACACGACACATATTATCGTGTAGGGGGTAAAGATGCAATAAATCTTTAGACATCACGTATGTTCATACAATCGAATCCTCGCTAGTCGCTAGTTTGCACTGACAGTACCATCAATGTTAAGTCTTTAGACAATGTCATGGAAGGATTGTTATGTCCTTCGAGTCTAGTGAACACATATTATCTGTGTAGTGGTGATGTAAAAAGTTCTATCAATGTTTCGTCTAAAGGAAAATTGTTGAAGAGGTAGTTCATGTCATTGATGACATAACTGTTAAATCATCAGCGATGTCTCGTAGGTATACAGTATTCAATCAATAGTTATTCATCAGACATTTCTTGCAATGACATCCTGGCTAGTTTATAACAATAGAATATAGGAATATATGTATCACGGATTGTTAAAAAAAACTCAAATCGGGGGG
>VMBQ01003064.1:38509-68575 GCA_007657795.1 Dreissena rostriformis
GTTCAGTATCAATTTGAAGTGAATCCGTGTAGAAATGAAGAAATTATAGTAAAAGGCAATTTTGGGTGGGTGTGGCCTATGTGGGCGGGGCGCCCCAGGGTTGGGAATGGGGCCATGCATGGTTGAGATTGACCGTATTGTCATAAGAGAGGTCCAGTATCAATTTGAAGTGAATCGGTGTAGAAATGAAGAAGTAAATGTAAAATAACCTTAAAAAATGAGTGATAATTTCTGACGCGGCCCCACCCCAACCCCTATAACTTTTGACCCAGGGGTCAGATCAAAATTCCAAATAGTGCAGGGTCGCACATATGCTCATAGCTACCATGTGTGTAAGTTTCAAGGTTCTAGTGCTAATAGTGTAGGAGGAGATAGTGGCCAGGACGGACGGACAGACGGACGGACAGACGGACGGACAGACGGACGGACGGCGGAGATCACCACAATATCCCCACCTTTTTTTCAAAAAGTGTGGGGATAACTACGATTGGTGCACACAATAAATCAGAGTTGTTTGAGCCTAGAAAAATCTAGGGATTTGTGGGTTTTTTCCAACGACTGGCGCAATGCGGAACAAGTCCTTTATCAAAGTTTCAGTCATCGGGCAATGTCTTGTAGGGATTAAGGATTCCATTTGGGTCGAACAGCTGTTTGATAGCCTTCATTGTTGCCACAGCGGACCGAGACTTGGTATGGTAGATGTAGTGTCGCTTCTTGAAGCCTAGGCCATGCTCGGCGCTTATACTTCCCCTGCAAATGAGTCGCTCTCTGGGAAAACGGGGCTTAATGCATGTGCGTAAAGTATCGTCCCGGATTAGCCTGTGCAATCCGCACATGCTAATAAGGGACCAAACTTTCGGCTTTTATGGAATTTTCCGTTAAAGGAAGTCTCTTCTAAACAAAAATCCAGTTGAGGCGGAAAGAGTCGTCTCTGATTAGCCTATGCGGACTGCACAGGCTAATCATCTGGTATGTCACTTTCCGCACATGCATTAAGCCCCGTTTTCCCAGAGCGAGGGTCAAATGTATAGCATTCAATTGTTGGGAATACAGTTGTTAATGGAACGCGCGAAAAAGTATCGGGAGAGAAACTACACCATTCTGAAATGTTTTATATTCTGTTTGGTTGCACCTTATCAAATACATGCATTCAGTAATCGAAATAATATTCGTATGAAGGCACGTTGGGGCTCTGGCACGAGCAAACGACAGGTTATTTACATCTTATAGCTCATTATGATAGACAATTAAGCCCATTGGAGGTCGTGTTGGCGTTATGGGTATGGTGTCAGCCTAGTGAACGGGAACCGGGTTTGTTTCCGCACTCTGGACGCGTTTTCAAGAGCTTCTCTTATGACGCAACTGCTAGTTTTGCCTTGGCTTTTGATGCAATTGAGCTTTGATAAATAAGATTAAACTTATTATGCGCCGGAGAAGAGTATACATTGAATCAATAGAGCCTCGCTCTTGGCAAACTGGGCAGTTCGCACAGGCAAATCCCATACGACATTTTCCGCCTAAACTGGATTATCGCTAAGAAGACACTTCCTCTAAACGAAAAATACCGTAAAAGCGGAAAGTGTCGTCCCTGATTAGCCTGTGCAGTCCGCAATCTGGTACGACACTTAACGCACATGCATTAAGCCCAGTTTTCACAGAACGAGGTTCATGTTTCAGCGAGGTTTACTGCATACTTGCGCTCCGCAATCCAGTCGTAAACGAACGGCTCTATCAACGAGGCCACTTCCGGATCGTAGGATGGACTTGTAACATTTAAATGCAGATTTCCTGAAAATAATATTATAATCTTTTATTTATATGCTTTACATTATTTCACTACTGTTCACGACACTCGTGAAAACATTTTATATGAATCTCGTTCTTGGAAAACTGGCCTAAATGCATTTGCGTAGTGTCATCCCAGATTATTCTGTGCAGTCCGTAGAGGCTAATCTAGGACGACACTTTCCGCTTTTATGGAATGTTCCAGGACGTCTCTTCTAAACGAAAATCCAATTTAGACGGAATGAATCGTCACTGATTAGCCTGTGCGGACTTTACAGGCTTATCTGGGACGACACTTTACGCACATACATTAAACCAATTTTCCAAGAAGAGGCTCATATAACCACTCGTGAATCACAAGCGATATTGTTTTTCGATCAAACACCAAAAGCAACAAATACCCACTAAGGTTTATCAGTTTAAGCGTGATATTCGAGTGAATTGTTAAAGAAAACAACCTCTGTATCCATATATTTGACGGACCCTTTTTGTACACTAAAGAACAAGAGCTCACCCAAGACAGAGCACGCGACTATTCTTCCGATTTTATAGTTTACTGTAATGTATGTTTTCTGTCAGTCAACGTTTATAATAATCTCAAAGACATGGTTGAAATTGAAAATCAATGGTAGTTATATCGAATTATTCTGTAATGTGAAAGATTATATTTTTTTTATAAATTACAAAAAAAATGTTACCATGGTACCAAAAGGTCCCAAATGCAATCCAAACGTAGGACTGCATGTAAGCGTACAATAAACAGAATGACCTACCCGCAAAAATTATGCACATTGTTTCCTTCCTTACAGAAATTACGGAAAGTAATGTTTATATATTTAGAAAAAAGTGACCTTGACTTTGACCATACTTGCCAAAATAACAGCCCCCGACTAGGTTTACATGTCAGCTTAAGAAAGGATTTGTTGCATGCAAACGTTAACATGAATTTTCTTAGTACAAAATAGGCATCCTTCTGCTTACTTATAGGTCATAGTTATACGCCTTGGTCTATGACAAAAATAAAGACAGACGGACAGACGGAGAATCTGACGAAGGGACAGACACAGACAGATGGACGGTCGGTGGGACGGACGGGAGGTAAGGCGGTGACGGACGGACAGAGAGACGAAAAATATTGTGAATTTAGTATTTTCTTGCGTAGGTGTAATGGCATTTGTTTGTTCGAAAACACGTACCATCGCCGACATGTCCATACCCCACCACCCTGGTAGCCGTGTGACCGACCCGACTGCGCATGTCAAGGACGAGGTTGTAGAAATCGTGGAGCGGAAGTGACACGTCATACTTGTAGCAGTACCCGTCATGCAGCAGTCCTTCCGCCACGCGCTCTCGAAGGCCCCAAATATGCTATAAAATATCACCATCTTACGATTACACTGGTGGATCACGTGATCTAGTGCCCGAGAAACAAAAATACCTCACTATTAAGCGGTCGTATGGTTTTATTTAACTGACCGTACTTAGGCCGTGGTTGAGTGTAGGTGCTTCATACTGGGTGCCGAAAACGCAGAGTTTTATCTGGAACTGGGCATCTCCTGTACCTTGCATAATCTAACACAAATCACAATACTCATTGTATGGTATTAAAACGAGAATGCGGTGATGTTCGTGATTTTGGATAAATTAAAAGTAATTCTTTAACAATAGGGAAAGCCTTGGCCCATTTCTTGGCAAATCCTCTGTCCGTCTATTCCATTACGATCACACTCCTTAAATATGGAATTATACGTACATAAGGACGGATGTACTGAACCAGGCGGACAAGCGCGATGCTTAATGCCCTCATTGTGTAACAAAAACAAAACAACAAGTTTACAAAAACAAAGAACAACAATGCACCTGCATTTGTTTATCGTCAACGGCAACCGTTCCGTCCTTGACCTTTCCGACTGACATTAATGTCTCCAGAAACTGGGTCAACTTCTCCTCGTCGTGAGCCCCGTTGGCCCCTGAAATCGAGGGGTTTGTATATAAATAAGTATTTTGTTTGGGCTTTCCAACTGCGCATACTTTGACTTTTTCAGAGCATCACATGAGGTAGGAAACAGCATTTAAACAATGGGATCCTACTCAAGTGACAAACATATGTGGCGTGTTCTGAGAAAACTGGGCAAAAAGCTTGTGCGTAAAGTGTCATCCCAGATTAGCCTGTGCAGTCCGCACAGACTAATACGGGACGACACTTTCCGCCTAAACTAGATTTTCGCTAAGAAGAGACATCATTTAAACCAAAAATTCCATAAAAGCGGAAATTGTCGTCCCTGAATAGCCTGTGCGGACTGCACAGGCTAATCTGGGATGACAATTTACACACAAGCATTTTGCCCAGTTTTCTCAGAACACGACACATATTCCAGTGGCTTTCGCTGACATTTAGAACGTGTCTTAAAATTCTTTTAAAGAGAAGAAATGAAAATGTCCCTACCGGTGTGGAGCATTACTCTTTATCAATTCCTGCCGTCATAGCATTCCCTGTGGTCGTGTAAACGTGATGATGATCGATTACTATTTTCGTAGTTACAATACAGGTTAAAATATGTTTTTCTCACTTTGTATTGTTTACCTATAATCATATATAAAAGGACAAGTTAAATAAAGACTTTTACACAGAGTGTTTTTATTTAAAAGGAGTGTCTTCTTAGCGAAAATCCAGTTTAGACAGAAACTGCCCAGGCTAATCTGGGACGACATTTTGCGCACATGCATTAAGCCCCGTTTTCCCAGAGCGAGGCTCTTTAATAAACTTATACCGGATGTCTCAATGAGGACGTAGAAGGGGTGTTGGCCTATTGGGCTGGCCAGCTGGAGGTTGGAGGTGCAAACCCTCAGTGCCTCGCTGTCCAGGAACTCGAAGGCTGACAGGATCTCCGCAAGGTGCTTCTTGCTGTCTCGGAAGACGTCGAGAACGTCTGTGAAACTCTCAATGCCTGAATGCGCGAGTACAAAAAGATATTGAGCGATTGAAACAGACTTAAGAATGAAATAGGCATATTTTGAAGAAAGTTTAAATTAGACAGATTACAAGTGAATAAAGTAAATATTCTCCATCTGTGTTTGTTAGTATCGGCATATCATGTTAAACACTTAACAGTTAGTATTGATATATTTTGAAGGACATTTATGCAAAATGGAAATTTGAAAAAAAAGTGATAAGGCTGTGATAAAAAATATTACACAAATCATTATGTAATTTATGTTTAAAAATACAATTAACAACTAATATATAAAAAAGCCGTATGATGGTTTACATGGAAAACAAGTTATTGACTAGATTTCACACCTGACAGTGCTTACACCAACTTTACATCTGCTTGTATAGGATATAATCATTATTGTTTAACACATATATTATTATTAACCTAGTGCATTGTTTCCATCCTCTATAAGTTATTTAACACAATTAATAATATCTGTAAAACTAAAGACAAAGGTTACCAAAATGTACTGCAAAACTCTTCAATTCTATACTGCAAATTATAGCCAACAAAACAGCACCTAAAAATGCAACATTGACTGCATTTGATTTCTGAGGGCACAAAATGGCTGCCTTGGTGATAACTCCCAGCGTTCCCTCCGAGCCTATAAACAGCTGCTTGAGATCATATCCGGTGTTGTCCTTCCGCAATGTTGACATACAGTCCAGTATCTCTCCGTTCGCTAAAACCTGCAAGATGGAACCAAATGAGATATGACCCTCGCTCTTGGAATATGGGATGAATGCATGTGTGAGTAAAGTGTCGTCCCAGATTAGCCCTTTGCATGCTGGGAAATTTGTTGTCTGCTAAAATGTCGTCTGCTGAATTTATAAAATCATCATTTTCTTCACTTTTTTTCAAAGACCACTATCAGAATAGCAAACAGTTTGGATCCTGATGAGACGCCACGTTCTGTGGCGTCTCATCTGGATCCAAACTGTTTGCAAAGGCCTTCAAAATCCGGTTCCAGCACTGAAAGGGTTAGCCTGTGCAGTCCACACAAAGGAAGACTCTTTTTAGCAAAAATCCAGTTAAGGTGGAAAGTGTCCTCCCTGATTAGCATGTTCAGACTGCACATGCTTATCTGGGGCGACACTTCAAACACATGCATTAAGGAGAATGTTAATAATAACTGTGTTATTTTCATTTTAATCTTAAGACGTTTTATTTAATGGGAGGATATTGAGGCAAACCACTGTTATTAATTTGACTGTCCCAATTTGTTGTTCATGTTTCAGACCTTGCAACAAAATCAATGGCATTATGTAGTTATTTTAGTAAACAGAGATGATGTAAAATAGTAAATGATTTATATTTTAAATTGCTTATTATAAATTGTCATGTCTTAAAAGATAAACTGTTATTTTGAGAGGTCTTAAATACTCACTTCATTTTTATGTTATGTAAGAAAACTCTATTTTTTTTTAGTGATTTTTTAAATGCAATGCTTTGACTGAAGATCGTGAAATGGGAAAAGCCGTGATCAAACAGCTTACATGACACAATTGTTGAAAAAGTTAACCTTTGGTGAATGACCATACTCAACTTTGACTATGGTTGACTGAAGCTTGTTAAATGTATGTGGTTAACAGAGGAATAAAAAAAAACAAAGATCTAAAAACAAGAGATGTGTTTGTCAGAAACACAATGCCCCCTACTGCGCTGCTTTGAAAAAAAATAAAAAAATGACCTTTGACCTTGAAGGATGACCTTGACCTTTCACCACTCAAAATGTGCAGCTCCATGAGATACACATGCATGCCAAATATCAAGTTGCTATCTTCAATATTGCAAAAGTAATGACCAACGTTTAAGTTTTCGGACAGACACACAGACGGACGGACATTAAAAATTTTTGTGCGTATGGAAAGGCCTTGTCCATATACACATGCATACCAAATATGAAGGTTATATCTCAAGGGACATAGAAGTTATGAGCATTTTTCAAAACCTAAACGCAGATTTTGAAACCTAAACGCAGACCCCTTCTTCAAGGTCAAGGTCACAGGGGTCAAAATTTTTGTGCGTATGGAAAGGCCTTGTCCATATACACATGCATACCAAATATGAAGGTTATATCTCAAGGGGCATAGAAGTTATGAGCATTTTTTTCGAAAAGGACAGACAGACAGAAGGACAGACGGACAGTGCGATCACTATATGCCACCCTACCGGGGGCATAATAACTAAAGATTCATTTAATAGCGTATTAAAAGATCATTAAAAAAAAGCGATATGGTGTCCATCCGGAAAAAAGGATAAAATGTCATGCGTACTGTAGCTAGCTAACCGCATGCAGTTTACTTCTGGAAGTGTTTACCATCCCTTGTGGGTTAACAGAGAATATGATAAGATATCTCTGCGTGGACATTATCAACTGAGGTACACATGTATCAATAAGCCTCTTTCTGGGATAAATGGGCTTAATGCATGTCCGTTAAGTGTCATCCACGATTAGCCTGTGCTTGTGCAGTCCGCACAGGCTAATCTGGGACAACACTTTCCGCCCGAACTGGATTTTCCCTAAGAAGAGACTTCCTTAGAACAAAAATATTATATGAGTGCAAAGTGTCCCCCTGATTAGCCCTGTGCAGATTGCACAGGCAAATCTGGGACGATACTTTACGCACATGCATTAAGCCCAGTTTTCCCAGAACGAGGCTCTGATAATAAACAAGACTCACTGCTTCAAGGCCTAAAACGCTACCATGTAAAGAGCCGTATCTAAGCAACCGGATCCCTCCGGCGTTGGTTGCTAGGTTTCCGCCGATGTGACACGAGCCCTTGGCCCCAAGGTCAAGTGGCATGATAAGGTTATGCTGGGACACATGGTTATTCAAGTTCCCTAGGATACAGCCTGCCTGGCATGTGAGAATCCCTGAAAGTGGGGAAAAATGTTCAAGCTTCAGCGCGAAAAAAATGTTTTTCATATAAACATGTTAAGCATAAGCAACAGTTAAATACAAACACAACCATTCAGGTTTTAGAGGTATTAAATTTACAATGGTTACAATGTCATAAACTTAATAAATTTTTAACATCTTGTCACAATATCTGCAAAGTTTGTTTTAACCAGATTAACTTACATGTACTCTAACTTTTTAAAATAGTAATATGCATAAAGCAGTACGCGAAAGAAGAAACTTAACTCATATTTGTAAAAACAGACCTATAGTTTTTGAGAATCGGGGTCTGATTAAAAAAACATTACTTTTTCAACCAAGGACAACACTTAGCATACCAAGTAACGGAGTGCATCTGGTTTTTTGTGTCGCGTTCTGAGAAAACTGGGCAAAATGCATGTGCGTAAAGTGTCATCCCAGATTAGCCTGTGCAGTCCGCACAGGCTAATCAGGGACGACACTTTCCACCTCAACTGGATTTTCGCTAAGAAGAGACATCATTTAAACGCAAAATCCCATAAAAGCGGAAATTGTCGTCCCTGATTAGCCTGTCGACTGCACAGGCTATTCTGGGATGACAATTTATGGACAAGAATTTTGCCCAGTTTTCTCTGAACACAACACATTTATTCTCATGCTCATCGGGAAAGAGAATGTTATTAAGCAAAAAAGCAACAACGGTTATTTACACATTGGGAAAAGGGTTTACGTCTGAAGCTTATCATTCTCAAATAATATCATAATAAAGTAAAGAACAATAGAGCACAGTCAAGATGTTTTCAAACTTTGACAAAAAATATTCAAGGCACACTAAATAATACAATCCATACAATTGATAACATAAACATTTTATGCTTATTCTATTAGCACACACTGTGATATATAAATAATTTTTAAACATGTATTAAATGTATTAAGACAACTATACAACACAAAATGTCTGTGATAAACCCTTAACCACTTAGCGCATGTTTCTAGGTCAACAATATTAAATATATTAAGGACCACAACGGAAACAAGGATTTACTTCCTTTTTTGTGCTATATCCTTGTATTTTAATGTTTGTGACATGGTTTAAATCTTTAGTACACATATATATATAAATATTTAACATTTATTTACCAATAATATTATTATAATTTTACTGTCTCAAATTTTTATAATAAGTTATATAATTTATTGAATTTTATAAACCTGTATCTCTGTATGCTTGATTTATCAACTGTGATGCTATTTTAAATTATATGTTTGCTATTTCTTATGCCATAAGTAGATACAACTTATTTTATGTGTAATATAATTATGCTTTATGTACCATGTTTGAATCTTTCAGTGCTGGAACCGAATTTTGAAGGCCTTTGCAAACAGTTTGGATCCAGATGAGACGCCACAGAACGTGGCGTCTCATCAGGATCCAAACTGTGTTTTATTCTGATAGTATTCTTTGAATTTTTTTTTCAAAGAAAATGCTTATTTTAGAAATTCAGCAGACGACATTTTAGCAGACAACAAATATCCCAGCATACAAAGGGTTAACAAATTGGTAAAATATGAAATAAATGAATGAATGAATGAATGTGTAGCCCCTTAAAAAATCAACTTTAAATTAAGACCTTACTTACTAGATTCAAATTTTTAAGCCTTCATTTTTCAATCTAAAGATACTGATGAGCAGCAAACAGCATAAATCTTGAACAAACTGCAAGTTACTCGCAGACTGTTCTGGTTTTTTGCTGGTTTCATATAGCCTTTTAACTTTGCTTCTGACACCAAACAGGGTTAACATAGAGATTGAAAAAACGTTATAGTACCTGATAGAGCATCTAGACTGATGATGTTGTTCATGAGAGTAGTGGACAGAATGATCTCATCAAACACTGGAACACTGCCCCCTACCAGCCCTGTGTTGCCTCCCTTTGGTGAACAAATGATGCTTTGAAGCAACACTATACATGTTTATTGCAATGATAATGTTAGACAACTCATATTTATACGAACGATATAGTGGTGTAGGAAAATCATGTTTTATTGCAGCAATATATGTAGTAATACTGGACAAATCTTGTTTATTTTTAACAATATAGTAATGTAGGGCAAGTCAAATTTAACAGAAACAAGGCAGTCCAAAAGACAGCGCTATTCCCCACCAAGATTTTTTAACCTTTTAGTGTTTACTTTGATTTTGATCCCTTCTGCACATTGTCTCCATGACCTTATGCCCATATTTTATGAAAATCCTTTCAAAGGTATAGGAGGACAAGACACACAAACAAACTTTTGACCTTGACTGACTTGTCTCAATGACATGAAATTGTTTAGCCAGCTTTCATGCAAATCCTTTAAAGGGTATTGAAGCTATGGGGCAGACTAAAAAAATTGCAACTATATAGTAACGTAGGGAACATTGAGTTTAATTGAAACAATATACATGTAGTATTGTAGGGAAAATCTTGTTTAACTCTTTCAGTGGTGGAACTAAATTTTGAAGGCCTTTGCAAACAGTTTGGATCCTGATGAGACGCCACAGGACGTGGGGTCTCATCAGGATCCAAACTGTTTGCTATTCTGATAGTATTCTTTGATTTTTTTTTAAAAGAAAGTGCTAATTTTAGAAATTCCGCAGACGACATTTTAGCAGACGTCAAATTTCCCAGCATGCAAAGGGTTAACTGCATCAATATAGTAATGAAAGACAAATTATGTTTCAATTTATTACACATATATAGCATTTCATCAATTTAGTATTTGGACATAAACATTAAAGATTTTGCATGAAAAATGCTATTAACGTTGTATTTCAATTATTTTCAAAAAAATTAATATACCTTTATTTAAGTGGACCTTGTAAAATTGTACTATATTCATTTAATGAATTAATTTGAGAAATTAAGCAAAGATATGTTAGAACTTCACAGGCTTGTTTGAAAATTAAGGTAGAAACAATCATAATTTTGCTGTTTATTTGTACATTTCTTATCATTTGAATTTTGTAAATAGGGCCTATTAAATGTATTATCACAATTCAATAACATTTGGAAAAGCTTTTATCTTGTTACCTAGGTAACCCAACAATGAAGGTAAATTGTTCAATGAACATCAATAGGCACTATTATTGGCCATCATGGCTATGGACCGCCCTACCCTGTATTGTGTAAGGAATGGTATACCTGTGGATTCACTGCCAACTTTTTTTCATTACAGATTTTCAGGATGGCTGACACTTCCTCTGTTGACTTTGGTTTCAATACCAGCTGACTAAATCCTGAAACACATTCATCAAATACTGATAATGCTCATGAAAGTTTAACAGTCAGTGATGCAGCATGTTTATATCTTGTTATTTGTTAATAACAGGGGTACCGGTATTTTCTACTAATAGTTGTAATCCAGATCTCCAAAGCTTTGGAAAAAATATCAATTCTGTAGGTACAAACAACACTGACTCCTTCTATTTACACATTGAAGTTTCATGCAGATGATTTTAGTTTATAAATATTGTATGTGACTTTGAAAATGTTTGTATTTAAAATTGGTCCACTCGCAGGGCTCAACATTATTTTCTAAATCCACTTGTCCAGTCGGGTAAGTGCCCTAAAATTTCATATGCCCTGACCCAAAAGTAACTTGTCCTGTCCTTAAAATTTAACTTCATATTGTAAGGAAGCTTTCAGTAATTTTACAACATATAGTAGCATAGCAGGGATAGAAGATTGTCTCCTTATTTCATTTCTAAATCTTTCAGTATATTTCACACAAATGAATAATACACAATAACTGACATTGTAAACTATCAATTTACTCTATAATATATCATTATAAAGTTACAATTGCAAGATTGGCATTAATAATTCAACAGCCCATTATTGTGCATAACAAATTATAATGACTAGAACTGTGAATTGAGTACCAACTGTAAACAAGATATGTGTCCACACGACACGGATGCCCCCGACTGTAACTTTGTCACTTCATAAAAGCATAACTGTGTAAATGTTTTTGAGAAGTGCGAAAAGTATATGCCACAAGTTAGGTGAAGATCCGATGAAAACTACTTGAAATAGAGAGCTGACACCATGCTGAATGTTTAAAACGGGCTTAGTGACCCCCTGACCTAGTTTTTGACCCCGTGACCTAGTTTTTGGCCCAGCATGACCCATGTTCTAGACATTGTGTAGATAAAACTTGTGACCAAGTTTGGTAAATATGAAGGTTACATCTGAAGCGACATAGAAGTTATGAGCATTTTTCGAAACCTAAAGGCAGATTTTGAAACCTAAACGCGGACCCTAAGTTCAAGGTCAAGTTGAAAGGGGTAAAAATGTGTGTGCGTATGGAAAGGCCTTGTCCATATACACATGCATACCAAAAATGAAGGTTACATCTGAAGCGACATAGAAGTTATGAGCATTTTTCAAAACCTAGAAATGCAAAGTGTGACGGAATTTCAGACGGACAGACGGACGGACGGACAGACAGACAGAAGGACAGTGCGATAACTATATGCCCACCTTCGGGGGCATAAAAATGTATTTAAAAACTCTAACGTAAATAAACCAAAAGCGAGAATAATTTTAAATAAAATATAAGGGAACTAATGGAAACTGAGTTGTAAATTGATGTATTCTATTGATCTCCCTTGTTAACAATATGGTATAGTGTTTATGTATCGGAATATATTAACTTAAAAAAGTCAACATTAAGTTTAAAAGGATAATATCAGACAAAATGCTGGATTTTTACTCAACACGATTTTCAAAACCAAATTTCTAGCTAAATAATTACAGAAAGAGTACAATTAGATTTTTTTTTACTTGTCTTGTCAGACTACAAGATAATTGTTTTACTTGTGTGGAACTATTATTTGGGGGTCCGAGACAATTGGACTGACATGTATGTTGAGCCTTGGTTTAAACCCCCAATTTAGTGGGATTTACAAATCCGAAAAACCAAATTCGAGAATAAGTTTATTTATCTGCAGCCATAGAAATTTTAAAGAAATGTTTTAAATAACACACTTTCTTAACATTCACATATTATTCTTACTAGGATTCCAATTGTGTGTACTAATTAACAAATTTTTCATAAATTGATTTAATGGGGCCTAAAACAAACCACTCTTACAAACATTACTTTAGTGTTTCTTATATCAATGCAGTTCAAGTTAGATGGAACAGTCAAACATACACATATCCTGGTAAGCACCTCTACAGTTTTTGATCCAGTCGGTGTTATAGCCCTCTAAGTCTGAGGGGTCTGTTAGAACTCTCTGTTCTCCAGGTAGGAGTCTCTGGAACTGCGCGACATCCTGGTCCGTTAGACTGCTGTAACCTCCGCGTTTTAGGTTCGGGTACCGCACGCTTGTTAACTCGACTGCCTTCAGCGTATTGGTTAAGTGGGCCTCCCTTGAACTTACTGCACTCGAAACGAGGTCCCACTTCCTCCATTGTTTACGTAAAATCTGCGAACGTATACGCTGACAACTGTGCATTTCATATAACAATAAAGTCTAAACAATAGGAAAACGTACACGTGGTGGAGTGACACTTTTATATGGGGCTAAATGCAACAAATCTTAGACTCGTCTTGATTGTTTCTTTTTTTGTTGACATTTATGTCGGTGCCTCAAAATTAATATATGTAGTGTGAATACTCACAATGGTTACATTCCACTCATTCTATAGGCGATACATCTGTTCAATATTATATTTAGTTTCAAGCGGGAATGATGAAAATGTTACTAGTATTAAGTGGACATGCTCTATTTCTTTTGGTAAAATAGAAAACAGAATAAACAATGCCATTAGAAGTGCTGCATATGCTTGGATGACAAAGATCGATATTTGTTTTACCACGGATATTATTGTTGTGAGCGGATTCAATTATTAAAGCATTCCAAACTGAATTCGTTGAATCTTGATTGTTAATAAGGAAGTATAATATCTTAAAGTCGTTGATTGAAACATGATACGGTGTTAAAATAACTGTGTCATAAAAGGGAGATAACATGTTTTAAAAAGAGCCACTTTGGCATTTGGCGGAATAGGACTGGTAGCCTATCAAGTCACGTCGTTTTTCGGTGACGTGAAAGTAAAGGTGCATAACAATGTTATATCAAATTTTACTGAACCAATACTAAACCTTACAGAAGGGTATGTTTTTAATGACGCAGTTGATCATACAATTGAATCGAAGCATGACTCGTCGTTTTGGGTTTTCCCGAAAATTTGGCTACCGTATAGGGGAACCAAAGGTGTTGTATCATGGGAGATAACTCCGGAAAATACTGGATCCTATAATTCGTCGAAACATCAACGACTTATTTTGGCGTGGAGTACTCAGCTATTCGGAGACCGCCAGCTTTGTATTGATATAATTGATGTTGACGGTTCTGCAAACAATTCCAACAATGTCCATGACATGGATTTTGATATTTTGACTACCAAACTGAAAGACAGCGTCGCGAATGTTATTGAACTAAAACGCATGGAGAAAGGGATAACTAATAAACTTGAGGCAAGAACTGGAAATTTGTGTATAGCCGGGAGCATGGGTTCCGCGTGGCAGCCATGGATACTCATTGAAATAAGTGAACATCTCAAAGAACCCCAACATACCGAGGTGACAAAGGCGTTCAAAGAAAACAGTGCTACTGATAAAAATACAACAACAATCGTAGAGACACCTTTAGAAAGTGGTGATGTAGTCGCAGAAAACGAATCCGCGTTCAAGGTGTTCATTCTTATTTTGTTTTTGTTAGCATGCGTCGATTAATGTTTACATAACTATTTATATATGCGGGGCTTTTTCCCTTCTTTAGCAAGGGCATTATATAGGCCTCTTCCCCCAAGAGAAAGGCCCCTTCCCCTAAGAGAATTTCTTTAAAATGATGCAATTTTCCACAACTTTCAAGCTTATTTTAGGAATCTTCTTCCCATTTTTCAGTTTTGTCGATAATCTTCCCCCCAAAATGGAAGGCCATGCCCTTTCCCCAAAATCAAGAAAAAAAAAACGGATACGTCACGTGCATGTTATAATGCTAATTTAATTAGCTAGAACAGTTGATGTAAAGTAGAATCCCACGACGAAGAATTCACTTCTAGTTAGACTGAATATACATGTAGTGTTGCCATTGTTGCAGTTTGACATCTTTAGGCGTAAAACACAGTTGGTTGTTTCCACTTATTCGACCGAGCCGAATTTGTGTTAACGATCCTTAATTTGTTTTGGTATTCCATGTTGTGTGCTCAATAAGTTTTGCTACATTCGATCGTACTTGTTTTAATTTTATTGTTAATTTATATTTTTTTCAACTAAGGCTTAGTTTTTTTTATTGTTAAAAGGTCTTTTTCATAAAGATATGAAAGTATCTAAATAACTTTATTTTGCCTTTTGTATAAAGCTTTGTATATTGATTCTTTAGTTCCGTACATTGTTTGTATTGTTAAACATGTATATTACGATATCTACAGTGAACAATATTTTAATGTTAAATGATATTAAATTTTCCAATTTAAAAACAATTAAATTAACTGATGGTCATACATTTTTTTAAATTTAAATTAAGATCTGAATTATTTATGCAGTATGTAACTATTGCCATTGATGTTAAACGTTGGATTTCATTTACGTGTATTTAGATGAATTTTTAAACAACTTTTGATGTATTTCATTAAAATGTATTTACAATATTTGTGAAACATTTTTTAGATATTTCATTTTCATGTCTTGCATGTAAACGTTATCTTCGACTTTAAAGTCACTTACCATTTTGACTTAAACAAATACCAAAATAAATATCACGGAAAAGCTACTTCTTATTGATTTTAGCATATCGTAAGCAGTAGGTTACAGCTTGGAAAACTTCGAACATACACACCAATATTTCCCAGCATAACACACAATAAAACAACGATATTTGCAAAATATAGTATGTCGGTCTCTAAACATCCTGTAGAAGCGTTACTTTTTGTGTTACGCGCGACACAAGATAAAATAATATTTATTTATTTTTTGCTTAAAAGGGCCATAACTCGGATAATTTCAAAAACATAGAGAGTTGCCTAAGTTCACATGATGGTTTCTATGTTTGTAAAGTTTAATCACTTAAGCGCCAACGCTAATAGTTACGCGCGACACAAAAATCCGACGGACGAACGGAAAGATGGACTGAAGGACAAGGAAAACTCTATATGCCCAGCTTATTAAAATCAGCTAACCCGTATTAATTAAGAAATTAGCAACCTAGCAATTACACACGTAATACAGCGTAGATACAGTGCCTGCAGTAACTTGTGGAAAATAGAAGTGCAGTCGCCTGGCCCCTATTTTCGAATTTTTGGTCATTACATTTGGAAGTTTTGACAGTATAGTATTACTGAAATTAAGGACAACTTAATGATTAATTGTCAGTTGCTTTCCCATAAGACCACTGGCAAAGTCTTGGAGTAAGCTACACACAAAACTACCCTAAATACAATAATTGTAGCTAATATAAGGACGTGGATTATTATGCTGATTACGCCCAAATATGTGATACCAAGAATGAAACAATAATGAAACTGTGTGTCGTCATAATGTATCGAGCCAGATGTAAGAAATCTATTTTGTAGATGTATCTGACACGGGGCGTTATGTTTCATTAGCCGCTTATTCATAAACATGCGCGAAATTCTGAGACAGTTTTGACCCCAGAAACAATCAAAACAAAATAAAATGTATGGTATTTCTAATGAATCGTTTTGATACATGGAAAAAGTTTTAATAATTGGTGGGGATCAACCTTGAAATGTGGGATTAAGTTGTTATGTAAATTTAATGTTAACACTTGTGTCTAGTTTGTTAATAACAAATAGGCACTCTTAAATAATTGTTTAGTGTAATATAACCCATTTCAATTACTTGTTTGTCTCCCTTTTCTATATTTAAATCGATCGTGCATTAGTGCACGTATAGTCTATTTTAAGCTTTTGCGAGCATTTACCTTAAGACGGTTGGTAGTTTATTTGTTGGATGAATGCATTTGAATGAAAGTGGCCGCGTAAGGAAACATTAAAGGCGTGAGTCCATAGGAATACATGTATACATATTCGTCGAATAAATTGGACCTACAGCACAAGAAAGACCTGGATTTGCCATTATGGTTTTGTTTTTGGGAATCATCCAAATTCCAGGAATAAGGTAGTGTTATTGCCGTGGTGTTGATCAATGATATATCGGACTTATAAATGGAATCGAATGAGGTAATTTATAACTGGTTGATCGTATACAAAAGGACAATGTGCGACAGGTATTATTAGACTGTACATGTAAAACAACCTATGCATACATTATCTTAGCAAAGTAGTTGATATTCATCAAGGGACGCTATCCTACTTTCGTTTCTCTGTTGCTAAACTAGATAAACTAATGAGCTAAAGAACACTGGCTCATCAAGCAAAACATAGACATTTTGTAAAGGAAAAAGACGTAATCAGTACCGAACGACTGACAATAAAACACAGAAATCCCATATCAACACGAAAAGATGTGGAATTCAACCATTTTCAGGAAAGCTTCATTAGCAATTGGCGGTTTCGGAATTGTTGCATTTCAAGCCACGACCTTTTTCGGGGATGTTAACATAACGGTTGAAAACTCTGCAAAGTCGCAATTGAACGACACGCGGTTGAAGTTGACCGAGGGATTTGTCTTTAAAGATAATATTGATCTTCAAATTAAATCGAAACAAGCGTCGTCTTTTTGGGTTTTCCCCAAACTTAGGATTCCGTACCTAGGCACCAAAGGCGTCGCATCATGGGCGATTACTCCGGTGCAATCAGATAAAAACGAAGAACTACAACATCAGAGGTTGTTCGTGGTGTGGAGCGCTAAACTGTTAAAGGAGCGCAAACTAGGCGTCGGTGTGACAAAACCGTGTGATGACGCTAACGTTTTAAACGACGTCGAGTCATTGGATTTTGAACAACTTATCGACGCTGAGAAACATGATGGCATAGACGTGTTTGAAATGATACCCATTAAGAATGGAAAGCCTAACGATCTGGTTGTGGATAATGGGAATATTGCGATTGTTGCAAGTATGGGTGTAAAGTGGCGGCCTTGGATAAATGTTGAAGTAAAAGAAAGCAACAAGGAAGTAAGATTGGCCAAGCTTTCAAAAGCTCCTAAAAATGAAACAAGTTTGGAAACTGAAGCACCTACCGTTGAGATAAAGGACAAAAAAGTTCAAGATTTGAAGATTCTCCTCTTGCTGTTAGTTGTAATCGCGTGTAAAACGTATTCCTAAAACTCCGATGCAATTACTGTTCATGAATTAGGTTTTAAGTAAAATATTGTATGATTCCCTTTGTGCTATTTGTGAAAAATCTTATTAAAAATGAACATTAGTTTAGTGAACGTTTACAAAACAACGCTTTTTTTTGTTTGTTTCACAGTTTCCAAGGAATAGTTTGTTTGCATAATAATGAATTATTGTGATACAGGTTTACCACCTATAGAGTTACAATGCTATTCTCCTCATTTCTGTGGTACGCTCGATCCTGGTAATTTTGTCGGCTAACTTTAGACAAATATGTAGGTAAATGGACTTCATAATATATTTTTAAGATAACTGTGCTGAAGGTTCCTTTTTTTCAGAAGAGCAATCATGATAAACCATATGTCTTAAAATATGAGGTGACTATGTATCTTTGTGAAAAGAGTGCATTATGCTAATGATACTGTCCTAATTCCCATATATTCTATTCAATAAAATAGTATCCGAAGTTTCCCCCAAAACCAGTGATGTCCAAAGTTTCCTTACCCTGTCCGAATATAACCGATTTAGGAAGGTCTCATTTTTGACGTAATTGAAGTATTTTAAAATGATGTTAGCTGTATGATATCAAAGATAAAATCCGAGGAATAGTTGATTACCCGATTTAATCATCATTACATGCAGGTATATACTACAGATTTGACAACGGGCAAAGCAATTCCGAAATTACCCGGATCGACCCTGAATATGTAATGGTCGTTTTTTTGTCGGCGTAGCTACATTTGATTAATCTTGACCAAGATGTTTTGATATTATTAGATGAAGAAGGAAGATTGAATGCCAACAATGTATGTTTTTAATATAAACTAACAACTGTGGTTTAATGTATACCAATAAGTCTCGAATATGTTCGATAAGTAAATTTACATTATTGTAAATTAAAGAAGTTCAAATAAAGCTAAAACATATCGACGGATACAATATTGACATGATTGTAGATTTCTGCTTTTTAAATGATTAGACAATATTACCTATCATTATAGTGTAAAGAGGATTTAGCACGTGGTAATTGGCTAACCAAGCCGTGAATTAATACCAAGTATAACGATATGTTTTGGATTTTGATTGGTTTCTTTTGAACTCTGCCTTCTAAGACGATATAGTAAATTTAACCATTCTTGGATATTACTATACACTATTACACATTTGCCAGTAACGTTCTCATGTCTGACTATTTTAACTGTTGTGAATATTTATAGTTTAACGACTGTTGTATTTGTACGACAAAAATGACATTAATAGCATTGTGAATGCCGATTGTTTTGCTTTTACAGAAATTTCTTGTTTTAATTTTGTTTTCAAGTATATGGACTTCTTTCTCAATTGTTAAGATAAGTTCAATATCTGCTTTAGATGTTGCAATTCTTATAACATTTGCCAAAAAAATATATTTCTTCTACCGTGTTTAAACCAGTTCCATACTATATGTTTATTGATGCGTTTATTTGTGTAATGTTTCGTTTGTTTTCGATGTTTTTAATATGGTCGACTATGAGTGTTATTTTGTTATTTACTTTAAAGTATGTCTTAAAATGTCTATAAGACTTTGCTTTGTTTATCATAGCTGCGTATAGGCAATAAATGTATATGGTTTCTTCTTGTTTATGTCTTGAATGGCATTTTCAAATGATGGAGTCCACTTTATAAAAAAAAGGTTATTGAGAGATAACCACCCTTACATGTAAGTACTTGATTTGTTGAGTTGTTTTATTTTTCATATTGAAGCAACCACGCAAGTGTTGGAACACTCCTGTCTACAAAAATTCAAAAAATAATAATCAAATGCAAGCATTTTAAACATCCAAAATATTGAAATATTTTATTTACAAACTGTAAGGCAATGTTTGTGTTCGTTGTATGTGTATGAACATGTTACACATTACAGAAACGTCTTTGTTTTTATCTGCCATTGCATGATTTGATTCCCGGCTTGATTTTTGCAAACCCTGTCTTCTATAGATTGGTTCCGAGAGCGGCTTTTTGGTAGATGTGATAAAGCAATAATGGATATTTGATTAGTTGCTGCGACCTATGATTTTTGTTTGATTCCACAGTGTTTACTAATTTTAAAGACAGTGATTAGCTTGTTCAGAAACGGTATCGTGATTACTTAATTTAGTATTTATTTGACGCTAAAAATTCATAATAATTGGCATCGCAATCTCTGAAACTTTGCAGATGACGAAAATAGTAAAATAGTTTAGGTTTTAATCATTGTTTTCTGATATACTACCTTAATATTTTAGAGATTCGACTGCAAATATTAAATTGAAATTGAAAGCAGCCATTTGAAAGTTTCAATAAACACAATTTAATAATTATATGGGTTATTATTTTTTGTACAATCCTAAAATGCGAATGTATGGCTTGGGCAAGCGCTATGTTTACGAATATTGATATTTTCCTTTGAACTATGACATTTACCGTTGTTTGACATGTGTGGGTCATGCATATGTAACGTTGTCTTGCCTTTAGAAATACTGATTTGACATTACATCAAAATCTTGCAATGCAATATGAAATAAAGGAGTCGAAATAGCATAAAACTGTTTGAAATATTATATTGATTGCGACCTTGACCTTTAAAAGGCAAACTCGAACCGTTCGCTTAACGAGGGTATTAGCTCACCTAAGAACTAAATGCTCATGATGAGCTTATGTGATCACATATTATTTGTCATGCGTTGTCAACTTTTACCTTGTGAACGCTTTAGTGACGACATTGTTTGCTCAATCTTTATAAAACATGGTCAGAACATTGACCCAATTATATATCGTCCAAATATGACACTGGGCTATATCGAGTCAAAACCAGGAATTAATATTTTTTTTTGTCAAATCTTAGATAAACTTGCTCAGAACTATAGTTATGATGTTACCTCAGCTGAGTTTAGAAATAGTTCGTGTCTGCTAAAAAACATGATGGCATGGGGGCGTAAAGTTTTGATAATATGGCTATTATGAACCCTTATGAGAACTCTAGATGTCGAACTTGTTCCCAACAGAATAAGATCATCATTAAACTTGCTCAGAACAATTGTTTTTATGCTTTCATGAACATGTTTGAAAATGATTATGGTCCAATTAATCAATATTGTTACCAAATGTGCGGGTGCAGTTGTCTTAATAAGGCCTTGTAAAGACTCGCATAATAAGATTTTCGCCCAGCCTAGTCATCGTGACACTTACTGAGAAAAATTATTTAATGATATCTCTGTCACGTTGTTAAATGGGGTCCGATCTGATGAAAAACACGGCCGCCTAGGGGCATATCAAATTTCCGTAAGGCAATAGTTAAACAATTTGAACACTCTAGACGTCACATTTGTTTACCCAATCATCATGAAACTAAACATTAAATAAATATATTCTTATGATATTGCTGGTGATTTTGAAAATGATTCCGTTTAGTTTAAAGACAAGACTGCAAGGGTTGGGACATTGTTCCTTATATTTATATAATAAAATACTGTGAATACGAGTACTATTTGCTCAGATGAGTAAAATTGCTTAGGGTAGCATGTGTTAGCCTTATGGCCGTTTGCCCTCTTGTTACTTCAATTATGACCTTATGACCATGTTTTTGAAGAACTAAATTGTTGAGTAATTTTCCGTTTAGTAATGTTTAACACTGCCAATGCAAGCTAATAAGCAATACAATTTGATTTTTGCAACGATTGACAATCCATTTGCAATCGTTTATAACCGAATCGGAAACTGACAGCCTGTACATTGCACACCATCCTGATATTTAGTTTGTTCATATCAGGGTGATCACAATTATTATTATTGTGAATTAAAAAAGTAGAAAGATTATACACATACAAGTTGATTATATATACAAAAAGTCGTGACTCCCTTTAAATAAATGTTTAACAAAGGAAAAAGTTGTGTATGGCACAGCAAATAAAACACGGCGTTAAAAAAATAAATAGAAGTTTTAACTTGAAAGATGCAATAATGATCATGTTAACAGGAAGCAAATAAACCGAACGAGAATATATAGTGTTTTACAACGGTAAGTGTTCAAAGTTGTCACCAGCGAAGATGCTATTTGTAAGAAGCCCTATGTCTTCTTGAGCGTTCAATATCTTTTTCAAACTAATAAATAAAAACGACATAGAACTATTTGTTCATCTTTATTCGATAAGACTTTTCACTCGGTTAAGAACTTAGACATCACAAACATGTACTAATCGCCAGAAATATACTTCCAGTTGTTCTTTATTGAAAACGCGTTAACGGCTTCACATCACTATGAGATCTGCTTTAGAACATATTCCTCTCCTTAATAAGACACAGTCTTATTGAATTTATAATAAAACCTTGAACCTGTAAAAACGGAACATGTTCAAAGAATACACCCAAAATTCAAATGTGTAACTAGTGTTACTGTATTGTATTCTAATGGTGAAAAGAATTTCACAACCATTAGAATACAATACAGTAACACGAGTTACACATTTTAATTTTCTTTGCAATGCTTAACATGTATTCAACAATACAGTCACTGTTTACCAGAACCCACAATATTGTGTCTACCTGATATTTAAACGTGTAATAACAAATTCGCAAAACACGAACTATTTTTGAATTACAACAGTTACAATTAAAAATAAGGTACGAAGTTAGTAAGGACCTACTATTATATACCTATAAACTAATTGAACAGCGAATAATATTTAACACATAAATCATACAAACAAGTAACTGTACTATTAGGAATAATATTGAAGTCCAAGGGGAACTACTATGTCAAATGTAATTTTCACTATTTAAACGAGTTTTCTCCAATGTTTTACAAGATTTACTAATGAACATGAAATTAATATAGTGAAAACATAGAAAATGTTTAAAATTCATATAAACTTTATACATATTAATGATGCACAAACAAAACAAATTGAAACAATAATACTATGGTTGTCATATGATTTAAAAGAAAATTTCTATATCAGATATTCATTTAATGAAGTAGACACATGCGAATAATTATGGTAAATCCCTAAATTTTATTACTGCACGAAAGGTCTTGCACAACTTTAATAAAAACGTTAATAAAGAGTGATACAATGTGTGTATTATATTCACAATAAATGAAACATTTATAAAAATACATGTTGAACACTGACTCTTAAATGAATTATTATCAACATCTTCTGTAGCTGTCTTCTTTGATAAACAGTATGAAAAAAGGAGTAACTTGTAATAAGCAATAGCTCCATATCTCATAAAGCTCTTTTCTTTTCATCATCTATTCTTATCAGAAAGTTAATGTTGATTATTTGCTTTAACAGAACAAACCTGCAACACGCATGTATCAACACTAAATTATGAGCTGTAAACTAATTGTCAGCAATGGTTGTGAACTTTAATTAACAATATTAAATTTTTATGCTCTATTCTATTTGCTGCCGTTCAACAAAAACCCTCACATAGCTATGTTCTGTGAAAATAATTCAAGTAGAATAACAGAATCGTCTTTTAACTTGGTTTCTTATATTCAACAGAAACTTCTATAAACTAATAACTGTATAAGTATGCTTTTATATGAAACTGTTCAATACATGTCCCTCAAATTATATAATTAGAATATCCTTCATCTAATAAACATTGACATTCCTAACTATTCAACTACATGAGATATTATACTCATTTGTTCATTCTTGTCAACTTCTAACACAAAATGGACTAACCCAACTATTATCTCACAATTCTGTAAAACCATTTATAGGAAACAAATATATACTGTATATAAAAAACGAAAACAACAACAACAACACACACACACAAACAACAGTTACATTAGTCTTTCATTTAAAACTTATTCATATAATTATTATGAATTTACATAAACAATATATATTCTGTAGACCGTACTCTCTTATTTATGTTCTTCAGATCTGGTTTTTGAAGTGTCCAATTTTCTATTCTTTATTTCTGTCAGTTTCTATTCGTTTTCGAGTTGTATTTTTTTTTAAATTATATTTTCGCATATCATTATAAATGAAATAGTTCGAGGATTATAATGCCTCTTAACACAGAGCTATTCATTAAGCACATTATGTTTCAATTTGCATTATTTTTATAAGCTCAGGATTTGTGTGCCCTTTAAACACAGAGCTTTTCACCATAACTGTTTTTTCTTTTTTACATTCTAATGGGCTATTCTTTGAGTCTGGTCAGCTCTATTGCGCCTGCTAACACGAATGATGAACGAATATATACATCGTTTCCGATGACAACACTTTTTGGAATAGTTCCAATGACTTGTGTGATTTATTTGTAATACCTCATAATGTCGGAATGATGGGCCCTGTATTCTTCTGAACGAGAGGGGGTGTTTAGGCCGATACTACTTGTTAAAATTAACAATAATTTGACGATATCCACACCTATTTCATTTGTAGACTGTATATTTATATAGATCAACTGTATATACAAATGTACACTGTATCTAATTTGCTAAAGGTTGATGATAATAATATGAAATATCACTGACTTATTATGATTATTATTATTTGACTTTTATTAAAAAATCTCTGCTGTGATCCCATGCGGAATAGAAAAATGAAACGCAAAGCTTTCGGTTTGACGGTTCACAATGATATTGAGACAACCACTGGCAATTTACACATAGTTGAAACGCTATTGGAGACTGATCCTGCATATGATTTTAAAGCGATTTCTTGCAATAAAAAACATTGCTGATCAATATATTGAGTTTACTAGTTCTAGATTGGTTATACCAACCTGTTATATTCGATTTAACGTTGATGCATTTGTATAACTAGCGCATTGTCGAATACAACGCATGTGTATTGATTTCGTTCTTTAAATAACCGAACTGCGCAATGATGTTTATCTTCTCCGCTGTGTCTTTTGTTACACACCTAATGTAATAACAATAACTGCTCGCACCAGGTTTTAACCATTAAATAATGCAACTATAATAATATTCCGTGACATGGAATACGCGGAGCGCATTGAGCAGAATGCGATACATGTAAGTCGGTGGCGTTACCAGAGTCACATTTAAGCCGAGGGAGCAGTCAAGTGTGTGGGGGGGGGGTACCAATAATGTCTTTGTGTGTTTTGGATGCCATTTATACCGTGTTTTAAAGAAAAGAACAAAACTATTTAAGCTATTTATAGATAGTTTTATTTTAATGAAGTTTTACATTTAGTATAAATTATGTATTCCTTTGGTGAAATTATACAATTATTCAACGAACGATAAAGACGTAGGTTCAAAAAACCTGATCGCGAGTGAGTTCCATGTGAAACCATTTATGTAAGTATATGACATGTTTGAAATCAATTATTACGAGAGACACATAGCCACATATGAAAAAAGTCAATTTGCCAGGTTTCCACTTCCCTGCGACCCGCCACGAATCCCATGATCGCTCAAACGTAACAAATCGTGGTCTTTGTATGAGATTTAAGGCTTCCATATGATGTTCTGCGTGCTCAAACGTTAGGATTATCTGCTTTGCGCTCACTTGTGTTGAACGCAGGCTTTGGATCCGTCATTATCATCACGATTGAGTTTCCCGAATGTATACGTTCATGTTTAAGGTGCTTCGTAACTTCTTTTTTAGAACATAATAAAAACTACGCATAGTCCGGCTGGTGGTATTCCTTAGTACCCTTGTGGTAAGTGTAACGTCAATGTGTCATGGACGGAGAAAGGTATTGCCTGTGACACATGTGAACAATGGTTTCACATTTCCTGTTAAGATATTGGGGATGAAACCTATGATAGGTTGTCAAATTCCCAGTTCAGCTGGCATTGCATAATATGCAACAGTATGAATTATTATCTATCCCTTGCTACTTTCCTTGACTCCTTTAGTGATACAAATATTTTCAACAACGTAGTATCATTCCCTACACATGTCTCGCCTACAAAACAAGTAAGCAGCCCCGTAGTAAGTGACTTTCCCTCTACTTATAAACAGATAAAATCTCCCCAGGCCACTTCTACGCCGGTTTCATCAAATGATCGAAAGCCTTCCAAACCTTGAAATGTAGGTCAGAAAATTTCAGTTTTCAATATTAACTGTAGATCAATTAAAAAAAGATCCCTGACTTACACCAGCTAATACATCAAACTAAACCTGATGTAATATGTTGCACCGAGACATGGCTCAAACCTGAGAATCACACTTCCGAGATCTTTCCTGACTCCCTTTATTACGATGTATACAGAGATGACCGTACACACTCCCAGGGTGGTGGGGTCATTATAGCCATTACCAAATCCCTAGATAACCAGGAAGAGCCAGATGTAAAAACTAAATGCAACGTATGCTTGGAAAAGATAACCATCCCCGGAGTAAGATCCATATACATAGGATCATACTACCATCCCCATGAGAACGACAAAGAATCCCTAGATGAACTTTGGTCATCATTAAAACTCATCCCCAAGGGTAGCATCATCTGGCTCATAGGAGACTTTAACTTACCTGACATTGACTGGGCAGAAGAATCCCTTAAGCCTATCTGCAAACACAAGGAATTGTATGAAGATTTTCTGGAAAACTTGGTCACCTATAACTTTCAAAATGTAGTTAAAATCTCCGCTAGAAACTTGAACATCCTTGACCTTTTTCTTACTAATCTGCCAACAGCGATCTGTACCGTAAAAACCCTACCTAGTCTTGCCACTTCCGACCACGACGTAGATTTTTATGAAATACAAATCAACAAGGGTCGTAAACTCCAACCTAAAAGACATATCCCACTCTACAAACGTTCTAATTGGTCACAGCTGAAACAAGATATTGACACATTTCGTATGGAGTTTATTGGTTCTAATTATACAAACCCCGACACTGCCTGGACGGACTTCAAAGTTGAACTTAACTATTTATGTGAAACCCATATCCCGACAAAAATGACAAAGATCAGACAAGACTTTCCATGGATCACCACATCTATTATTAGACTCATCAGACGTAGAGACAGGCTGTACCAAAAAATCAAAAATAAAAAGTCTGCAGACCAAAAGTTAACATCCAAGTTCAAAAATATAAAGTCCTCCATCCAAAACCAAATAAGGAAGTCCTATTGGGATTATCTAGAAACGGTTATCTTTGAGGGTGACTCACAACCAGGTAGGAGTAAAACATTCTATAGCTTTGTGAAACACAATAAGTCCGAAAACTCTGGAGTGTCACCTCTCAAGTCAGAAGGTATCACCCACACAAAACCCACTGACAAGGCCAACATCCTAAATAGGAAGTTTAAATCAGTTTTCTCTCGGCCTCAGCCTCTCAGCCTGAAGCAGGGCTGCAGCACCCTAATTAACAAGGTGAAGTTCCAAATGCCTTCGATAAGAATTACAGAAGAAGGTGTAGATAAACTCCTGAGTGGTCTCTGCCCCAGTAAAGCATCCGGCCCATCCCAGATTACCCCACATATCCTTAAAAAACTTCACAAAGAGATTTCTCCCATTATTTGTAAGATATTCCAATTATCCCTTAGCTCAGGTGTTGTTCAATCAGACTGGAAGAAAACAACCATACCCTCTGTGTTTAAGAATGGATCAAGGTCAAAACCCAGCAATTACAGACCCATATCACTTACATATATTGTCTCTAAACTGATGGAACACATAATTGTCTCCAACTTTATGTCCCACTTTGATAAGCACCAACTCCTTTCCCCTTTCCAACTTGGATTTAGGTAAAAACATAGCTGCGAGATACAGCTGATAAATATCTCCCAAGAACTATTTGACTCTCTGGAAAACGGTCAACAAAGTGATGTCATATTAATGGACTTCTCCAAAGCATTTGATAATGTCGATCACCACAAGCTTATCCACAAATTATCCAAGCTTGGGGTTAACTTAGAGGTCACTTCCTGGATTAGATCCTTCCTTAGTAAACGTACACAGAGAGTTGCGTTTGAGGGTCATATCTCAGATAAACTCCCAGTTATGTCAGGAGTCCCACAAGATTCAGTCATAGATCCCTGCCTCTTCCTGACATATATAAACGACCTCAATGAAAGCATAAAACGTAAGACCAGGTTATTTGCTGACGACACGGAGGTCTACCTAACAATCAAGTCCCAGTCCGATTCAGAACAACTTCAAAATGACCTCTACCAACTAGAACAATTGGAAAGAGATTGGGCAATGGAATTTATTCTTGATAAGTGCGAGGTTTTACGTATTACTAGAAAAAGAAACCCCATCATATTCCCCTACACCCTCCATACTACTGACTTAAAATCAACTGTTAATACCTTGGGGTAATTTTAACTAAGGATTTAAACTTGTCAAACATATTAATAATTTATCCCTCAAGGCCAAAAACTCCCTCCATTTCATAAAGAGAAACGTTAGGACCCAGAACATTAAGATTAAAGAAGCTGCTTATACCACATACGTATGCCCACAACTTGAATATTGTTCAGTTGTATGGCATCCCTGGCAAACATACTTGGCTGATAAATTAGAAGGGGTCCAACGAGCAGCAGCCCGGCATGTCATAAATGATTATGCATACACCAGTAGTGTCACCCATATGTTACAGACCCTTCATTGGAACACCCTTGCCCACCGCCGCATGACCAACTCCCTCACAATACTGTACAAAACTCACCACTAGATAGTCAACGTGGACCACTGTCCCCTTACCCCTACTAGAAACTTAAACTTTTTAATCCCCCAATCACGCACCCAGTATCACATGAATTCTTTCCTCGCACTATAAGGTATTGGAATGGTTTTCCATACCCGGTCAAATCAAGCCATGATCTCGATTCCTTCAAAGCGAGACTCGGGGAGGTTAAATTCTAAATTGTAGCCCCTGTTTTTATTTTTAACCTTACTCTGCACTTTTGAAATATTTTTTCTCTACTGTATATATCTTAAATACTTTTTCTTTTAGATGCACTTTTTAACTGACTAACACTGGTTTCCCTAACAAAGCATCTCCCAATTAGTCCAGTCAATCTACACTTTGACCTCAAACTATTGCAACATAATTTCTGAGTCCGTAAATATGTTGATTAAAGCATTATATTAATCATATAAAAAGTCTAGAAAAATCCATGTGGGGGAAAGTTGTAAAATTTATAATTTTATTTTAATAATTTTAAAAGATATTTTGTGAACCGTCTCGACTACCGTAGATCCACACACAAAAAGCATCGTCTGCATTTGATCGATACGCCGTGGGTTTCGATAATTTCTTAAAAGCCGGAAAATTGAATATAATGGACTAATTTGAATGAGAAAGGTAAGTCAATCAATATATTTTATTAAATAGTTTATATTTAAGCACATACAGGTTTTAACGGTGCAGAATGTCCGCAAATTAAACATGTAATGTGTTTTCGAGTTTTCACATTGATGACAATAAAAAAAAGAAGTTATCGTTTCAATAAAGAAGCTTCAATCATTCCTTTTGTGTTGTGTGTCATATTTCTTCTTCATGTGTCATTGTATTATGCTTTTGATTGATAAAGCTATTTTCCTCTATTGAAAAATCGATTTATAGCGGTGGCGAGTAATACAAAAAACTATGGAAGCCTATTCATGCCATAAAATCGTTTGTTATTTAACTTTCGCTAGAAAAAAAATTGACAAAACTGGCTCTTAATTATTATAATTCAAAGTTTGAGGGTTTTTGTATTATATGTATACACGTTTTTGTCTCATTTCAGAATGTCCACTAACGAGGAACTGTGCATAATTTGCAACATCTGTATAGATGATGCAAAAAAGCAGCAAAGCTTACAGAGAAATGGTGCAGTTCGATAAACGAAGCAGGACAAAAACAAAGTTATACCATATTTGACAGACCCGGTCAGTTCGTTTATGTGGAATGTAGAAAATAGTATTGTAATCAAAATATAATTTCCCAGGATGAATAACAGAAGAACCAACAATCTGAATGTAGGGCATCAAGATCCAAACTTAATTCATTTATTTTTAAAAGAACACTGCTTGTTTTGTTTAGCCTGCAAAATGTATTAAGAAAAAAAGCGGCCATGCTGTATTGGCTGTTTGGACTCTAGACTTTCAGGGGACATTTCAAGACAT